>CM057148.1:31635303-31831293 GCA_029964075.1 Patiria pectinifera
GTAGTTGTTTGAATAGCTATTCAAAACCATTTAGCACTAAATTGAATCCTTGTCGCGCAGAAACAATGGAAGATAACGATGATGATGAACAGACATCCATCCAAGTCAACGACACACGACATGTATGTATTTTTAAATGAATTTGGTCATAATAATGGCCTGCGGAACATTGATTATAAAATAACATATATCGTAAAAGAAAAGAATAGCCATGACGTCTGCATATATTTATATAACCATGGTACAAATGAAGGGTTAACACACAAAGATATTTCTATCTTCGGTGACTGCAAATTATATTTGGTTAAACGTTGAGCAAAACAGTTATCCAGTTGGATTATTAATAACAAAATATTTATGCATAAGTTAGCTACAGTTTTCAAGTCTGCATTCTTTACTTTTCTGTTTTATAGCCCTATCAATTCATTCTGTCAATTTTTCATTACCAGAAGAAAGAATATAAACCTTCCATTTTGAAGTTTATAAGTCAATCCTTCGCTGACTTGTCTCGAATGGAATGGCTCTCTCTCTTCCTGTCCATCCTCCCTGTTGTGTGTGCAGCGGCTCTGTCATTCAAGACGTTTGCAGAAGAAAAGCCGGATTCATCACAATTTACATTAGCAACTGCTTTGGTTATCACAATGGGTTAGTAAGACTTCAAGTTAAATAAATTTAGAAATATGAAATGTTTAAACATCATTATTGAAAGCATGTCGGCTACGACACCTCTTACCGAAATTATAATAACCATCTCTCGATATCGGAATTGTTAAATTCATGTTTATTCTTATACAAGTGTATGTTATTCAGAGAGTCAACTTAAAGTCTGATATTTGGGTCGTTTAGTTGGGAGTTAGTATCTATAACACTTGGTAAACAAAAGTTTGCCTATATTTTACATTTCATAATTGTAACCCCCTTGACATACAAACGCATCCACCGACAGCACAGTGTCTAATTTCAATAGGAATATTGTTTTGATGTTTATCATTGAATTAAATAATGTATATTTTATAATCTATGAAGGAAGCAATCCCTTGAAGGAAGCAAGTGGATTGTGCCAAGTATATAGGCCGAGAAAAAGTTTCAAACAATTTACCAGAAGGATTGACATAAAATATGACTTAACGTGCGTTTAATTATATAAATAGGATTGTATCTTGTCGATACGATACTAACAAGCCGAAATCATTGAACACAAGTAACAATCATATTGCATTTGAAAAACGTTGCAATTACAAAAACATCCACCTTGGTAGATTTTTAAAATGTGCTATAGTGTTGTCTTTTTCAAACACTTTGAAACACATTTCGTCTCTTGTTTGTAGTGTTCCTTCTTTTGGTGTATCAAGTACACGGGGTGTTGATGAGGATGCCTTACAGCCTTCTACTACATTGTCTGCTTGACATGGTTGTGGTTGCCTACTGTAGCGTGTATTACACACTGCCGAATGACGATCGAAAGTTCAAGATTGTAAGTAAATTCCTCTTCCATAAATACTTAAATGAAGGTTGCCGACTTTGAATGGTATTTTGTTCAATTGTGTAAACGTTTTTTCATATAAAAATAAACGGTTACCATTTTTTTTAATTTCAAATGTAGTCTTTTTTTAATGTACGACTTTTTAAATTGTAATTTGAAAGCCGTGTTTCCCTTGAGTGATCTTCGTTAGCTATTTGCCAGGTTTGCTGCATTTCGCATGTTGCTAGCATTGTGACTGTGCATGATCACTGGCTACATGGCTACAGGTTTATGATTATCACTCCAGAGACATTGAAAGAATAAGATACAGCCAGCACCTGGCTCAGTAGGTATAACGCCGGAACAGCAATCCGGAGGTAACAGGTTCAAACCCAGCTGCAGTCAATTTCTTAGTTCAACAGTACTTATACAATAATCAATATCTATTCCATCGATAAGTCGTAGTTCTTGATAATCATGGCCTGATTAAATTTCAAACTGGTAATTCTCACAGATGATTTATGGAGAAGTTGTTGTCCTTGTGAAGCAACGATTTACTTTCTGCGAATTTACTTTCTATCGAAGGCATTTCTGGTCTTGGGTACAACTGCTGGTGCTGTGGATGTTTTGCTTGCTCTTCACTTGTTCAGAAAGTACTGGCTGGCAAGAACAATGACGTTTCCGTGGGGAGCAGAGACACGGAATCAAGGTATCTCCTAGATTCAAGTGCGGATAAGCCTTATCATGCCGTATGCCAATATATACAGTGGATAAAGTGGTATGTAATGACTGTAAACCTCATTCCATTTTTCATTGATGGACCGACCAGGTCGGCACTATTTCGATCAATTATACCCAGAACCACATCCTCATGACCAGATGAAATCACTGTGGGTTTAGAAACTTTAACGCGACCCCACAGGACTCGCTAAAGCCATTTGTGTTCACTTGCTTTGCTCACCATTAAGTCTCCTCGATCTTAAAAGGAAGTCTAAGTTTACCCGTAGACCAGAAATCCATGCCCATGCTACCCAAGTACTTCATTTCAGCGATGACTGCCCTGAATTGGTCCATGGTTCAGTAAACTGCACCCTAAACCCAACCTATGCCCAGCACAGCTAATTGCTTCCATGCTGCAACACTAAGAGCTGAAACCCGAGAGCAAAATCGAAACCATTCGACACATGGTACAGTATCGTTTAAGCAAATTGTACATCAATACCCAAGACCCTACAAATTGTGAGGAACTATAATCAACATCTTCAGAATTAATAGTCAGAATTACATGGTCAGAATTAATTATGGCAAAAGTTGACATCCAGGATTTGATACCAAAATTGAAATAAATTATTTGGTCAGCCTAAGCACATTATGAATCATTAACAATAACACATTAACATTTGTCATTTGTCATTTGTCAATTTAAGATGATATCTCTTATGATACTTTCTAGATCTTGTCTTTAACACTTCAATAACTGTAAATAAAGGAATTTTCCAAACAGAAAGTNAACACAATATAGCTTGTTTCATTCATAAGCATTTAGTTTCACCTCCGATGTAACTTTAATATGAAACTGGCGAATATCTATAATCTAACATTAAACAGCTCATACAGTTTACCCATTCTTATTGGTTAAGTAGGCAGTATCACTAAACCGACGCCTTATAAGTCCTTGGCCCGGTAAATTAGCTTATCACAGAGGTGGAAATGATTTAGGTATTGTCTTCCCATTTAATGCTAAAAGCATGCCTAAAAACAACGTTAGAAAAAAACTAGGTTAGTTTGATATCTAAAAATCCTCGAAGTAGCTTCTCTCAGGGTGTCATCTTCGACTATTGTCAGTATCTACACTCCACTCCGGTCTTAAACATTTTGTTTAAAACCAGCAAAACACATAATTATTCCCTTATGAAGTAGACATTATCCATTTCATGCATTGTGAATGTGAATCACCAACATTATAATCAAAACTTCCTAAATGTTCCTGCAATTGAGTAAATGAGACTACTGCAGTATAGTATTCATGACAATCGTGACAATCTTCCCGGAATAATTGTTAATTAGTATTGGACCCTGTTATTAAATTTAAGAAAAAAACCAGAACACTGATAACATTAATAATGGGTATATATAAAGCACACGTATCCACCAGTATTGGTGCTCAAGGCGCTACATCATTATTACCCTGCTAATTGGGGCAGTGAAACATTCCGAATAGCATCTCAGCTCCCTGGGGTTTATACAGCTCGATGCTGGCATTTCGGCAGCATATAATCAACCATAATATCTGCCCTCACATGTACCCAATTATTCCTGAGTGGAGAGGTGCACTCGCACTCGCACCATAGCCGCAGGCTGGACTCGAATCCACAACCTGCAGAATTACCCGCAGACAAAAAAAATCAATGTTCCAGACCATGAGGTCACTATCACTGCATGAAAAATACACACAATGAGTGCATGGCTCACTAAACTTGGCAACTAAACAATTACTGCAATAAAATGTTTCCCTTACCTAAGAGCCAACACTCGTGTCTGTGCCACATCCACACAAACCAAAGTTACAGAGCTTCACAATGCTTGATTTTAGCCCTTGAAACACATTTTGTTTTTTGGTTTTGTTTACTTTTTCTTCAAATGCATACATTGTCGTGCTAAGTGGCTGCCTGCCTGCAACTTTTAGCATGTCTCCGTTAGGGCGCTGTTCACATTCTACTAGGCTACACACGCACTTAACATGTGGATTCACCCCCGAATAATCATTCCCATAGACAAGTGATGAATAACCATAATCAGAAATTCTTAGAACTCTCACAGATGATCAACATGTCATCTTTCATTTCTATTATTTTTTTTTTGTGGGTTAACAAATGATTTTCGAGAAATTTCCAACCAAAGAAAACGACCCCTAAAACGAGTGATAGTGTAAAAAGCTATCTCAAAAAAGATCCCACCATCACACACCTAAAAACTGCAACAGTTGCATCCAAAATGCTCGGGATTGCAATTCTTGGCGAGAGGTGCATTGCCATATCTCTTCAATTCCACAATTTACTGGGTCGTACCCCTATGGTAACGAATGCCATGCACGTATCATGCACTTAGCGCTAAGCTCCGCCCAATCACGCGTGCAGACTACTGCAACAACACTACTGCTATGCACGGGGATTAACTCGCCCGCATGGGGAGAGAAGTCGCTTTGGGGACAGCAGAAGTTCCCTTACCGCGGTGAAGGCTCGTTCAGCCTTTCATAAACAGACGTGTATATGGAATTTTCAGGATAGGATTGTTCTCCCTATATTCCTCTTCTATAGAGGTTTTTTTTCTTTAGGGCACCGTTTTACAAAGACTGACTTTGTGATAAAATGGTCCCTTTGTGTGAGTACCTCACATGCCTCTTTCTCTTAAAAACAAACCCAGCCAATGTAAACATGACGCCCATAAACAGGCGGAGGAAGAATTTCGATGCCCATTTACGGAGTTAAATATTTGCTTTCTTTAGAATAAAAAAGTGTATGCACGTATGACAACTACAAACAATTCCGTAATTGTATTCATAAAATTGGCGGGGAGGGGGGGGGGGGTGTCGATGATGATATACCCCCAAAACCTTTTTTTTACGGCTAAAATGTTGGGTCATCCTCAGAATAAAAAAAAAAAGCTTCAACAGACCATTATTCAAATTCAGAAATATAAACGGCTTATTTCATGTAGACTTTGGGCAGCACTCCTATACTGTGATGGTACTTATAACCTCTTTGCAAATAGGTCATATTGCAGGAACTAACGTACCCACAAAGGCCTTAGGTCCAAAGTTTACAAATCCACATCAATTGTATTCTTCCCCGATGCGCCCCCGGCTAAAGTATGCAAGCGTTCATGGTAGGCGTGTCAAATATACAGGTTACGTAAATTTGCTGCTACTTGACCTCCAAACGTCAGCTCTAAATACGTCATGACTTCTCAAGTTGGCTCCCAGCGGCTGATGATGTGCGGAGACGAGATTGTATGAAATTTGAGCCACGGATAAGTTTGTCTGGTCCTCAAAGTAGGTGCCCCCAAATGTGCAATGCGAGTATTGAATGTATTTAGTTTCTACATTAACATAATTATGTAATATTGAACTGCTTTGAGGGGATTCAAGAATATATTGCACGAGTTATGACAATATCATACGAGTCGAAGAAGACCGCAATAATGTCCTAACAGGTGCAATATATTCTTGTATCCCCGATTAAAAGCCATCCAATATTATTTTGAGATTAATATCAGTCGGATTTGATTCGCAAGAAATACATCCCAGGATACTGTCTTCATTTCTCTTTTTTTTCGCGGAATTAATAGCTGCCATTGTGGTTGTTGACAACAGTGCGCGTATACCCTGCTACGCGCTGCAATCTGCGTTTGCGTCCGCTACGCTATGTTGTTGGTTGACAACTGTGAGTTTCTAAGCTCTTGATCGTGCGTGAACCTGCCATCAAAAGTAATATTGTCCTAATCCGGTTACTTTTCTGACATAAAAATCCAGGTACTTATTACAAAAGCGTACAATACGCTGATTTATTTTCCCGCTGGAAGCCTGATATAAATAATGTTCAATTTGGGAATGAGCCCAAGAAAATTATTGCTTGTGCAAGCTCCTCAGGTTTATTTACAGTAACTGTTTCTGCCAACATGTGTATGCCTGTTTAACCTTGTCCTAAGACAACCTAATAAACGTGAATTGAAATATGTATAGAAATGACAGTTTCTGGTAACATTGTAGTATGGTAGTTATTTTAAATGTTTTGAATGTCATTTATTGCTAGATGCGAACGTTAAACATCTGTTTACGATGTGTTTGCTGTTATTGGACCTTCACCTGGAGGTTAGTGCAGGTTACCTCCCGAAACATTTAGGCAAGATAGAACTAAATCACGAAACTCAAATTTGATTACCACTTTTATTTCAATTTCATATTTATTTATTTATTCAGAATAACCTCTTACTTTTTTGCTGATCTGTTTATTATTGCCATTTGATAATTCTGTACGCTAAAAATACGTAGTTTGACAGTTATTACTTTGCTAAATGGGCTCATCGGTTTTTTTCTCGGCAGCTGACGTTCGTGGCACTTGTCCTGAAGATTGACAAGACAGGATTGGCAAATTTAGAGATTGTGAAGCTGGTTGTAGGAGTTACATGTTCCACCAGTATGTGTGTCCTTGGCTTCTTGTTCGTAAGTATGCCATACTATCGTTTCATTTCCAGTGACTTTTAATACCTATGAAAATCAAATACAAAAATATCATACTCGAATAAGAATCTTAATATGAGGATTAAGTATTAGGAGTGTCTCAAAGTTGATGGAAATGGTGCTTTATATTTTTCAGTTATTCCAAAAATGGAAACCGCTGGTGTTTGTCATCCCGTTGGCAAGTTTGGCTGAGTTGGCCTACATCATATACAAACTGGTTGTTGTGAGTATGACTTTTTAACAGATCCATCATTCTTCCTATGCATTTTGTTTATGTGTTTGTATGTTGTTTTCTTTTAGGAAGACTTCAATTGATTAAGGACTTTTTCAATTGTGGTAATTGCCAAAACCCTTATTTTGAAAGTAAAGTTAAGGGAAAGGTTTCGATAAAAACATTTAACCTTGTGCGGGTATGGGCAGTCTAATCTGCTTTTGAAACAACATTATAAATGGTCTTCCTTTCACAGACTGTACAGAACTGGCAAGGCTTCCCCGATGAGGTCGTCCCAGCGTTAATCTTTGCTGTCAGCATCGCTACTCTTGGAGTGAGGAGCTCGGTATGCGGCATGCTGATCTATATATACAAAAACATTCGGACCGAAGTGGGTATGTTAAGTTCCTAGAAATAATTTATATAATAATAAATACATATTTTAGAGCAATTATAATTGTGTTGTTCGGTGGCTGGCGGAACAAACTTTTTTTATAATCTGATCTATTTTTATCCATAAAGATACAATGAACGTGCACAATTTTGAATAACACTTTTGGAAATAAAATATGGGGAAACAGCGTCAATTTGGCCATTGCAAATATCATGTATCATAAACTATTTTTTTGAGAAAAAAAGAGCAAGTGCGGGTGTCCGGCTGAAGGGCATATGAGCGTTCCGACGCAAAAATCATCTTCAAAAAATTACATTTAAAGGTTCGATTGTTCCCCCGCGCGTAATATGAATCCAATATTTGCCCACGCGTGTTTTAAATCGTATGAATTTGAAATTTGCCACACGAATAAATCTTAAGTTTTGGAACAATCTGTATCAATTCCTGACGATTTTTTCTAAAAATTGCATTACAATGGAGGCAGTTTTATGCATATATGCCCTTTTGCTGGGAACATTTTGGTAACTACGCGTTCGCGCATAAGGGCATTCTTGCATATGCCCCTCTGCCGGGCACACGACGAAGTGTTACAGCATAAATTATTGGTGTGATAACCAAATTCATTGCTTCAATTGTAAGGGAGGAGATTCTTACAATCAGTTTGTGTCGGAAGATCAAAAACACATATTTGAATCAGCCCTTTACTGACCTTTTTTTTAACTGTTGTTTTTTGGGGGGGAAAATCTTTATTAAGTTTATTAAGTTGCTCAAGCCTGTTTACCGGTGTAATAAAACTACTTGACCACAGAGCCAGCTGGAAGTTCACATTTCACATAATGTTTAAGCCGTTGTAACCTTTAGTTGGTAATGTGGGTACTTTTATGTCCGGAATCTAACAACAATTAGAAACAACCGACAGTGTTGATATAGCTTGCTATTCGCTCGAATAATAAGTTAAATGTCTGTATCACAAAATTGAACCTTGTCGTACAGAAACTGGAACACACCTGAGTGACATGGACAGTGCTGAACAGACCTCCGGAGAAGCAGGCGACTCAACAAATGTATGTTTATTAAGTTGGTCTTGTTGATTGTCTGTGGAACATTGAAAATAACATATCCATGGGCGTCGTCAGGATATTTTATTGGGGGGGGGGGCGGTGGCAAGGCACTCATCAGCAGCGTTTTACAGCAGCAGCGGAGAAATCAAAAAGTGGGTCGAGAAACATTATATGGTTGTTGAGCGCCCTCTACGACACTTGTATGATACTTACGCACGTATATATTACTATAAATGTCCATGATTTGTCCAGCAGTTAGACAGGAGGGGAGGGATCCTCTCGGTATGGGTTCGGATCACCGTTTTTAATGTTTTTGTTTCTTTTCTAATTTGAGGCTTTAGAGGATATTTTTGAAAGGGAAATATAGTCTGAAGTTTATAATGATCGAACTTTTTTCCTCTTGTTCAAATTGTATATGTTTAAGTCCAAAACGTTATAGCATTCACCACATGCGGATGTCGTTTAGGAAAAAAAAACCGCAGGGGAGTTGGGTGGGCGTTGGCGGACATAGTTTGACGACCATGATAATGAGCACATACATCGTAAAGAAAAGACATGTTACATGCATGCTAGAAGGCTAATTTGTTAAATATTTCCATTCAACTTTAAACCTTTAACAAAATAGTGATTCCCTTTCATCTAACACAAAATATTGATGTGTTTAGCAACCGGAACGGGGGCTGCCCGATACTCCTACGGTCCGATAGTCCAAAGGCTCGTTAGTCCGAATGCACAAAACTTCCATAGAAGGGGGTTCGATTGTCCGAAAATGAACTAAGGCTAATACGAACATATTTTGATGCAATAGTCCGAATGTTCATTAATCCGAAGGTTCTGCAATCCGAAAGTTCAATTATCCGAAGGTTTGGTAGTCCAAATTAAGACTAAGGAAATCAGTCCTCAAGGTTTAATACAAAAATATGGTTGGATAGTCCGAACAGAATTTTAGGTCCGATAGTCCGAATCGACAATGAGGTCCGATAGTCCGAATCAACAGTAAGGTCCAATAGTCAGAAGACTGAGAAACCGTATTGCCCATTTAGGATATCCAACCTTATTCTCAATTCGGACTATCGAATCTTATTGCCCATTCGAACTATCCAACACTACCGTACAATTATTTGGACTATCGAACCGTATCACCTGTTCGGACTATCGAACATTCTTGTCGATTCGGACTATTGAACCCTATCATCGATTTGGACTATCGAACTTTCGGCCTAACCAACCTTTCGACTAAAGAACCTTGAGACTAAAGAACCTTTGAACTATCGAACCTCTGGCCCATTGGGCTGTAGGTTGCAGCCCGATGGTCCGAAAGTTTGATAGTCCGAACGTTCATTAGTGCGAAGTGTCATTAGTCCGAAGGCTTGATATTCCGAAGGGTTCATTAGTTCAAAAATAGAATAAGGTTCATTCATCCGAAGGCTCGATAGTAAGAAAAGACGACAGGGTTCGATAGTCCGAAAAGATGCTAACGAATACACGGAAGGGTCAATAGTCCGATTGGACAATACGGTTCGACAGTCTGACCCTTCGGACCATCGGACCTTACTGTTGATTCGGACTATCTGACCTCATGTCGATTCGGACTTTCGGATCTTATTGTCGATTCGGACTATCAGACTTATAGCCTTTTCGGAATATCGAACCTTATTGTCCATTCGGAATAATGAACCAAGAGAATATTGAACCTTCTTTTGGTTTCGGACTGTTGAACCTTCAGACTGATAAACCTTATCTAAATTCGGAATACCGAACCTTACGATAAATAAACCTTCGGACTAACGAACCTTCGGATTAACAAACCTTGGGACTATTGCATCAAATGTTCGGATTAACGAACCTTAGTTCACTTTCGGACTAACGACCATCCCTTATGGCATTTTTGTGCATTCGGACAATCGAACCTTCGGGCTAAAGAACCTTCGGCCTATTGGACCTTCGGACGCCCCCCGGGCTGTAACCGTCTCCGAAACTGTAGCTACGCTTTTCGATTTTATATTGCATAATCATTTATCTCACATAACTCTTTTTTTTTATTACTAGAAGAAGTTCAAGAGACAATCCGTCGCTGAATTGCCTGTATGGGAGTATCTATTTCTCAACTTGCATCTCTTCGCGGTTGGTTTTGCATTAATTATGTTAGTCCTGATGTTTGACGATGAAGAAACGGATTCAGCACATGTTATATTGACAATTGTTTTGTGCGTCACAACAGGTTAGTTAGATTTTAATTTTGAAAAAATGTGATTAAATAAGGAAAAACATTTATGCACGGCGACTTAAAAACAAGTCAGTTCCAAACCCGAACCTGCAATATACTGAATTAAAGGCGAGGCACATACTTGGCGACCAGGCCCCAAGCGGGTCTTCATTGGCCGCTGAACACATTCCCCTTTCATGAATACCTTTGCGGTCAAAGAGTGCAAACGAGTCCAAAAGGAAAATTTCCAAAGATTCTGACCTTTAAATTTACTTTATATTTTCTAACTTCCCTCTAGCTTAGTTATCGTATGTCCCTCTCGTGAGTAGTTGTTAACAGCTCCTTATATGGAGATTGGCTTGTGCGTGGCGCGTGGTGCACGATGTGGCACAGAGCGCTGGTTTGCCGGTAGTGTGAATGCAGAAATATTAAATGCTGACTAATTGGAAGTATCATGCATGCCAAAGTGGCAATTTTTTGCAAACAAAATCAGCATAACATGATTGTTGTGCGCTCTCTACGATACTTTTATGATACGTACGCAGGTACGTAAACGGTAGCTCAGTTACAAAATTGGCTTTCCAGTCATTATTATGTTTGGTGCTAAATATTTTTTTTTACTATGAAATATATTTTTTGGGATTTTTGAATTTCGATTTTTTTTTACTCGCCCTTTGTCTTAGTGTCATACCATTCCCGGGAAATAAACCCCAAAAAACTCGGCTGTTCGCATCAGAAACGACAGCAGTCGTGTTTTACCCAATGTACCGAATGCGTTGTGTGGGTGTGATACATAATACATGGGATACCCGTGCAATGGTGATATGGACGTTTATATTCTACTTTCAAATATTATTTCAAGTCAATATCATTTCTTTCAAATTTCCCATCGCTGCATTGGGTGGGGTTAATTGGGTTGGGATTTTAATTTTTATAATCATCGTTACCAAACTTGGTACACTTTTTACATCAGCACGTCTGTTCAGTGTTACCTCGTCCAATACACGTCTCGTCAACGACAGCACATAGCATAGATTTTCAGACTATTTTGAAACGATTAATGTTGTTCATAGTTAGACAATTTCAATTTAAGTTTCAAATAAAAAAAAAATAAAAAAAAAAACGCTTTTGTCCGGGCGTGCTCGATTTCGTCTTGTCCACGCCAAGCACTGGTATTCAATATTCAAATTCGTCTAATTGATTAATCCTAGATGAAATCAATGTCTGAATCCTGCCATTCAGCAACAGCTTAGATGAATTTGGTCTGTAATGATGATTTTTTTGACCCATGACCAAACCTTGAAACTGAATGGTAAATGACTAATTTGGTTTTGTCAAACGCGGATTTTTTTTGTTGAAGTTGAACAAACCTTGTTTTTTTTTATTCGAAATCAGACTCAACCCGTTTAGTTTGTTTCTGATCACACTAATAATTGTTAAAAAATACAAGAAGGATGATTAAAGGATGTTCCTGTGAATTAATTAAGTTGTTAACATATAAGAACAAGAAAATTACAACGGAATTTTTTTTTTCAATTTTTCGAACAAGGCTAGGAACAGTTAGTCTGGTCCCTGTCCGCGCAACTAGTGTAAATATATTGGGCGGCTTTTGGAGTCACGTCGATATAAACAAACTCTAAAATGGCGACGTCGGAAGACGACCGCGAGGGAGAAAAATGAAGTTTCGGTGTGTAATTCACGTTGTTAAATCAGCTGCTGGCAAGTTGACTCCTTTTTCGGAAGTATCGTGGAGCAAGGTCAAACTGTGTGGAAAGATGGGTACAATGTGAGGGCGCTAAACAGTTTAACAATGGAAAAGGGAAGACGAACGGTAGAAAATCCACGATTTACACCATAAACACAGACATGGTTGTTTATAGTAGTGTAAATCAGGGACACACTCGTGCAACATCATTGATGAATCGAGGACAGGAACCAAATCGAGGACGACCTCGGTTAGAAAACGTGTACAAAACCAATGACAGCTGTTGCGAAAAAACTTTAACAAAAAAGGGAAGACGAACAATAGAAAAATCCTCGATTTACACCATAAAAAACGTGTATGTGTGTGAGTTTATTAACCCTGGCAGTCGTGAACCTTGGAAAATTGGGCTAGGGCACATACAACACGTTAACGATTGACCGATCGTAAACGATTGAAAGTCGTGTACAAAACCAACGAGAGCGGTTGCTTAACCAGTTGCTGAAAAATAATGGAAACAAAGGACTGGGAAATAGGGACAATAGGGGGAGCCCGATTGCCGGTGTTTACGAATATGTACGTATTATTGTTGTGTATATTATGTGACACACACATACACAAGCATGTCAACACCGGTAATCGTGAACCCAATATCGCCCCTTCCTTTGTTTGTACTTAAACTTTTTAGCAACAGCTCTCATTGGAGTTGTACAGACATTTCCATCGGGACGTATTGTTTGTGCCCAAACGTAGGTCCACATTTGCCAGTGTTTACATGCGGACATTCGTGTTTTACTAGACTCCTGTAGGCCTTCTTATGTCCCTATTGTTTGTACTTTACCCTGTTTTTAACATCTTCCATGACGTTTGTAAACAAAAACCTCATCACTAGTCCCCCATTGTCCAAAGTCTTTAGTCGTGTGGAATGACAAGATTGTTATGTGAACCGTACATTAAATGAAAATACGATGCGTATGCCACAAAACGCCTGCCACGTCTGATATAAACGTTGCCGTATCATAAGTTCAATGTTTCATATAGGACCGACTGCCTAATTAGTCCGATACTTCGGACTTATGAGGCGTCGGACCTATACGGCATAACATCCGCCTCATAGGTCCGACCCCTTATAAGTCCGACAATTGACAAACACCGTTTCGAATTTATGAGGCGTCGTGCTATGAGGCGAAATAAATGAATGTTATGCCTCATAAGTCCGACGCCTTATCAGTCCGACCCCTTATAAGTTCAAAATGTCAGACTTAGAAGGCGTTGGACTTAAGATGAGCGGACCCCATATTAACAACCGTGTTTTTGTCTTCTAGGGAACAATAGTTTTAGTTCACCAGATCTTTGAAACAAAATAATTAAACCATCCGAAAAATGTGTGTGTGTGTTTTTTTGTTTATTTTTGTTTTTGTTTGGGGGTGAGGTGGGGCTGGGGGCTGTTGAATTTTGGGTGGTTTTAATTTATCAGTTTAGAGTGAAAGGGTTGTCGAGACGCCCGGGCGAGTAAACAATTACACATTGTATGAGAGTTGTTTCCTCTGTTGTAAGTTATAGCCAGCTGTCAGGGCAATGTTATTAACATGCATGGGATGGGGTTCGTTTGCTAACTGTTGGCGCTTGGTCAACAAGGCAAACAACGACCCAGCATAGGAGTACAAATACACATTCATAAATACCCAAGACAGTTTACGCATTCCTCTTGGTTGAGTCACGTGGCCGGTCTTAAACTGATGATAAAGTCATGGCTAACTGGTCTTAAACGCTTTTCCAGTGTCACATGAAATTTGGACTCCAATGAAATCCGGTGCCTTTTAGCGTTTCATTGGTTGAACGTTCAAATTCCTACCGTATGCATGCGCAATGTACTGCCAGTGAATCAGTATTTCATGGTCCGAAGTCACACTTCACCAGCCCATCTGCGTTTTGCGCGACATCGCGCAGTATGCGCGATGGGCACGCTAATGTCCCTTTAAGTAGCGAGTTGTGAAGGGGGAATTCTATATTATAGTCAGAGGGGTGTTTCGTAAAACATGATGTAAAATTGTTGAACCAAATGGTTGGCAACGTCTAATTGTTGGACTTGTTTTTATTTTGGACCGAAAAGTTATTTATGAATGGGAATAAATGTGTGTTCGGTCGGTATTAAACACTCTGTGTAAGACCGGTTTGAGTCTGATGGGCAATATTTACCCTCTGCTTTACCTCGGTTATTTGTCGCCCATCCACTCTCAACCGGTCTTAAACAGAGTGTTATAATACCTCACAAACACACTTTTATTCCCTTATTGAATGTCCTTATTGCTATCTTGTTGTCAATTTCAAACACCGTGGTACATAATTTGTCTCTTGTTTGTGAAGTTTTCCTTGCAGTGTATCCTGTTATGGCTGTGTTTTGGAGGATGCATCACAGCCTTATACTGCACAGTTTGTGCTACATGGCTTTTCTGACCTACTTCAGAGCGTATGATGAGAAGCAAGTGACGAAAGGAGCTAGGATCGTAAGTGAAAATCCGCCGACATTAGTTTTAAAGAGTTTGCTGACTTTCACAATTATTTGTCAAATTTTGAAAGGTGTTTTCCATTTAAAGTGTTCTACTGTATAATAGTGTAGCAGGCCGCCAACCCCTCCGTCCCTGCATCTAACCGGGGGATGCCACCAGACGGACGCGTTCATGGTTAGGCCATCCTGACGAGCGGTTATCGTGAAACCTGGGGCGTAACTCCACTTAGAAAAACATATACCGGGCGATTCACCATGCAGTGTGCCACCAAGAGTTTGCCACGGAGAGTTAAGTTTGTCCCAGTGCATTGTTGGAGATGGTCGACAAATTTGTGGCGCGGGACATTTGAAATCGTTAGTTGTTTCCGGTCATTGGTTTTGTAAGCATATGATTGGAGGATCTGTTTGCCCATTTCTTTTCTTGTGATCAATATGGTGTTTTTGGTAAGGCGGCAGAAGACTATGCCCCAATCGATGACATATTAGCTCAAGTTGTCTACCGACACTCATTCAAATGGCCCATGTATTGTCGACCGTAAACTTGAAAAATGGACTCTCCGTGGCAAACTCTTGATGGCGCACTGCATTGTGAATCGCCCGAATTACTGTCTTAGGTTTAATAACCAACATGACGTAATACAATTAAGTTATAGTCGTCATTATAACTTGGGGAATTCGCCCCCCTCCCGACTTTTTCTGCGATAACCTTAAAAAAAATCTGAGCTGTTTGGACTTTTTATCCCCATTGCTTTAAGCATCTTTTCAAACCAATACAAAATTAAAATCAGACCACGGGTTACCGCGCAGCAAAAAAATTTCCGGCGATACGCGCCGTGAAAACTTAATTTTTCCATATACATGTACGTCGTGTACACAGAGCAGAATTACCATTCGTACATATAAATAATTAATTAGCCATATTTCCAAAACCCTTTCACCTATAATCATAACATTTCTTGTGTATGTTCATTAAGAGTTGATCTATGCATGTACCAAGTTAACATTTTTCGTCACTCGATGGCCGAGATCTCGCCCCCCCCCCCGGCTGAGAGAGGGTCGAAATAACCCAGCCCTTTTAGGATTAAACAGGCGACACAGAAAGGCATTTATTGGTGCTTAAACTGAGGTCCGACGCCTCGTAGTTCCAATTCTCTTATAGGTCCGACAAAATTTACTTTAATTTCGGTCAATAAGTCGGTTGCCTCATAAGTCCGACGCTTCGCTTATCCGACAGCCACTATAAATGAATACAAACATCCGTAAACTATCAGACTGTTAGCGCCACCAAGACAGAGATCACACATTAACATTAAGGGATGCTCCACGCTTACCCCCCCCCCCCCCGGGAACTGATGCACATAGCATTGACCAAAAACTGCGCACTGGCGGACTATGACGTCAAAGACATTGTCTGGACCAGTAAGTTCCTGTAGTTCCTGTTATGTACAATCGTCATCTCACGTTCGTAAGTTGGCAACCTCACTCACATCGTCGTATAATTTGTAGCAAAACTCATTCTTGCCGTGTAAGACATATGAATAGTTCCGACGCCTCTAAAGTCCGACGCCTCGTTTGTCCGAGTTCAGAATTATGAGGCGTCGGATGGTCGGACTTTTGATACGGCCACCTTAACTAAACTAAATCTACTGTGGACATCATTTTGGCTGCTTATTCGGTTACTCCAGGTCGGTCCACGCAACTAACAGTAATGTTATAATGGTAGCCTGCCCGGTGGGTCACTTTTCTTGAACCGACTCGCTAGCGGTAGCTAAACAATCGTTGCACTATAAACCAATGGCAGTTAGAGTTAGACAGACATGTGCTTGACTACTTACTGGAAGACGACTCACGATCTTCGACGATCTCCCCACCAACTCACTCACAAACTCCACGACGCGCGGCTGATGCGCCGGCTTTTATACCCTAGTGCCGCGCGTGCGCACTATCAGTAGCAGCGCGGGGACCGCCGACGCCGGCAACTGGCACTAAGTCTATAATGTTTCGTTGTAAAATCATCTCATTCTGTGGTTTGTTTGAGTCTTTGAGTGATTTCCCGTTTTGTATAATTGCCAATGTTGTTAGAATCAAGACAGTCACTTTTCCTCGAACTTTAAAGATATCATTTTAGTTGAAAAATGAAGACTGTTTTTTTTTAATTCTGGTACGTATAATTGTTAAAATTATTTTGTATGGACGTTCACACATGTTTTTTGCTGAAGTAGCACTTCACGATTCATTGATTGTCTTTCTATTGCAGGCACTTCTTGTCTTGGCTGTCATTCCGAGTATTTTATTTCTTCAGTACTTATTCAAAAAGTACCGGAAGACAAGAGCAGATTTGTTTCCTTGTGGAGCAGAGAAAAATAATCAAGGTATCTCCTAGATTGAACTAATTTGTAAAGCTAGCATGGGTTTTCCTTTAACGTGAACGAGAATAAAAAGCTTTAATAACTGTTGTTGTGAATGATTTTCAATTCATAATTGAATTTAATAAAGTGTTTTGAGTTTACAATAGTAGGCCAAAGTTTTTCCGTCATTTTGAAAAGCTATTTTGTAGCAACCATTTGTTTCCTCTCCTTGTTGAAAATACAAGAGCAAACATTATGATTTTCGACTAGTTTCGTAAACTTTTCTTCATTTAAAAAGCAATTCCAAAAGATCCAATTTTTTTTTTGGGGGGGGTCAAGACATCAATCCTTACAGTACGTTTTAGGATGTAATTGTGTTTGTTACTGTTAGAATACATCAACGCGCAAACCTTATTAGTCAGAGACGGATGCAGGTTGTGTGTGCGTTTGTGCCTTTACTCCACCCCTTTCCGGCGCAAATTTTTGCACTAAATTGTTTATGTTTTGAATGCCATTTATTGCTAGATATGAACTTCAAACATCCTTTTGTGATCTGTTTGCTGTTATTGGATCTTTATCTGGAGGTTGGTATGGGTTAGCTATTGTACTTTAAATGTCTCAACGTGTTGGAAAGATAGCAGTAAATCACAAAACCCACTTCTAATGCACACGTTTTTGGAGCTTTTACTCCAACCCCTTAATGTGAAAGAGTTTTCATGGATCTAACACGTTTGATCATTTTGTATGCTATATGATCGGGGTGAATGTTTTATTGTGTGCATTTACAAAATGTGTGGACTGAATTTTCCTTTGCTAAATGTGCTCTTTGTTTGTACGCTTCTCGGCAGCTGACGTTCGTGGTATTTGTTCTGAAGATTGACGAGACAGGATTGACACCTTCAGAGATTGTGAAGCTGGTTGTAGGTGTTATATATTCCATCATTATGTGTGTCCTCGGCTTCTTGTTCGTAAGTAGTCAATACTATCCCTTTATTGCAAGTACATTTTAGATATTTATATCAAATAAAAGAAATCTTACTAGAATAAACAAAATGTCGATAATTATTAGGTGTAACTCAGGATTGATAGAATCGATGTTATTTTTTTTCAGTTATACAAAAAATGGATACCGCTCGTCTTTGTCATTTGTCGGGCAAGTTTGATTGAGTTGGCCTACATCATATACAACCTGGTTGTTGTGAGTATAACTTATGCAACTAGAAACGATAGTACCATCCTCCATTTCATCCTACCAATGCATTTTGAAGAGTTTTATTAAAAGTTTGATTAAATAGCTTTTCTACGGCTGAAATTCAATAAGAACTTTAAAAAGGAAAATCACTGTCTAGGGTAATCTGTCTTTTTAAACACACGAAACAACCGTTTAATAATTGATTTACTTTCAACAGACCAGACAAACCTGGGAAAGTTTCCCTAATAAAGTCATCCCTGCGTTCATCGTTGCTGTTAGCATCGCTAACCTTGCTTCGAAGAGCCTTGTATGCTGCTTTCTGAGCTATGTATGCAAACATATTGGGATCGAAGTTGGTATGTAAAGTTCGTGACAAACTTTCTTTAAAAACCTTTTGTCATCCCTTTTACAGATGATTAATTTTGGCTTCTTTAATGGTCTTTTTAGAACTTCCTCACACGCTTGTTAAATCAAACCTCAATTCCATTGGTTTAACATGGCATCCATTAAAAAATGCCCGACACACTTTTCATTTAAGCCCATAAACTTTCTGTCGGGAGGTGGGGGGCGTGGTCAGTTCCATTTTGCATGACAACGCTAATACCATGAACTAAATATTTACAAACAAAATGTAAGTAGTAGAGCTTATGTCATTTGTTCACCAACCACAGGCGTGAGTTAGTGAAATCTTATTTGAACGACAAGTTTTGGACAGAATCCAAACCCATGTTAGAATATCTCACGTTAACCCTAAAGAGGCCGGGGGTGGAATCCCCCCCCTCAACATTTTCCGTGATAGCCTCTAAAAAAATTTTTTTCGCGACCCGAGCTGTTATGATTTTTAGCCTCGAGCTTTGCGCATCTTTGATACGTAGCTACGCGCCGTGAAAACTGAAATTTCGCACATACGTCGTGTACACAGAGCAGAATTGCCATTCGTACACATGAATAATTAATTAGCCATGATTCCAAAACCCTTTGAACTATAGTCATGAGATTTCTTGGGTATGTTTAGGAAGAGTTGCTCTATGCATGTGCCGAGTTTCAAAATTGATCGTCACTCGATGGCCGAGATCTTGGGGGGAATCCCCCCCCCCCACCCCCCGGCTGAGAGATTGTCAAAATAACCCGGCCCCTTTAGGGTTAAGTAACAAGTACCAAGTGGTACAACCCACGGCGGTTCCACGAACAGTATTGCCGGGAATTTACAGCGCAATTTCGCGTGATCCAATATGCATACCAGCCGCATGCTCTTCAGTGTCATAAAGCTGTAGGTATCCTATATAAACTCATTGTCAAAGCTGTGATACGCGCGTGGCACTCGTGGAACAGTATAATACACCCCGAGTAAAGCAACCAACCAACATAGGCAGCTCAAGGCCACATAGATGTTTCATACAGCCGTGGGAAAACGGGTAAGATTAGGAATGCTCTCTTTGTTTCATTCAGCTAAAGATGAAAGCTAATCCAGTAAAAATGACACCAAAAGAAGCAGGGAGAGTTACTCTTAAAGAACATACAAAAATATCTTATCTATATTGCTACAGAATAAAACTATTGCCAATTTTAAAAGTGTATAGTTTTTCTTGACTAACACTGTATAGGACGAATTCGATCTCTGAATGCTGTCACGTTTCAACATGATTCCCCTGTCCCATAAAACATGCATCCTATTGCTTTATTTCGTTCACCACACACAGCATCTTGTAATAAAGACAGACGCTACAGCTATGGGAATCAACTACTCGGCGTTTGCTGTACTAAATGCGGTCAAGAGTGGCTTGAAGATGGGTGTTTGTTTCCTCCGGACAAAGGTGACAACCGCTCCTCGGTAACTGTCGACGGTGTTGTCCTCAAGAAACAACTCAAGATGCTTACTGAGGCTAACACGTCCTTCCAGGTAAAATGTAGTCGCACCAAAATCACGAATTTCAAGTCCCAGAGCAATGTCCTGAAGGTGGGGGATCACATCACATGGCCTCGCCTTTTGGGCTACTGGCATCATGCCATCGTGTTAGAAATTGGGGTGGGAGGGCGTGTTAAGGTCATTCATTGGTGCAAGTCGGGCAATAAGTGGCAGATCACACAAACAGACCTTGACCTAATTGTTGGAGAATCGTTTCGTATCGATTACCCTGACGAGATAGCTACAGCTAACCCAAGTAAATTAGTCCTTGCTCGGGCTAGATCTAGGTTATATCACACTGGTTACAGTCTGTTTCATGATAATTGCGAAACGTTTGCGACATATTGTAAGACAGGGCGTGCAGAAAGCTGTCAGGTTGGCTGGTTATTTCTTAAGCTAATAGCGATCCTACAAACAACTGTAGTTAAACGTGCAGTAACGGAAATTGTAAAAGCTGTTGCTGCTGAGACCGTTGAAATGTTATCAGGAACGTCCAATGTCGTTGGATTTGCTGTGCTTGCTGTCTTGGAGAGTTTCTTTTGCACGTTCGATGTTCGCAAGATTTATAAAAGCAGGAATGCTGGTGAAATTTCCCGGCATGATAACTGGACCAGTTGTATCCGACGTTTAGTTGAGGCGTCGTTAGGTGTAGGCGTTGCCACGGGGTTGGGCGTTGCTGGATCGTACATTCCCTCGGCTGTGGGAGCTTTCATTGGAGGTATTCTTGGGGATTTTTTTGGTGGAGTATTGGGAAAATTCTTAGGGACTTGTATCGGATTGGAAATTGGTCGTAAGCTAGTCTCAAGAAAGACGACTGATGACAGGGTTATGAAGAGCATCGAAGACCTGAAGCAAGGCGATCAGATTGTGTTGCATCATGCCAACCAAGCTATAGTCGTGGGTCCTGACCTAACTAATGGTAAGGTCAGGGTAGTGCATTACACCGCAGAACAAGGTGTCGTGGAAGAGTTGATTGATTTTAAACCTCCCGTGTACAGGCTAGAATATAACGATTGTTATTCACCTGAGGAGGTCATACAGAGGGCTAGATCTAAGATTGGTGACCAGACGTATATGAGTTCCAAGAACTTCGCCAAATGGTGCAAAAGAAGGAAAGATGATGCCTGTCTTATTTAAACGTTGACAGTTGTTTTGCCAAAAGTAATATAGCTTTGATACAATGAATTTTCACCTTGTTTTACAAATGGAAGAGAAAATCACGTAAATAATATGGCTATTTTTTATCATGACAAAAACTGATAGACTAGTTTTGATTTCATATCGACATCACAACAAAGGAAAGGCTTATACAATTATAAAACGATTGCTATAACACGCCACAACTGAATATCATGTTATTAAATCGCTAATTGTTAACATTTGATATTTTCTGAGCAATTTTCAAATATTGAATTTTGTTCAAAGTATGCCGTTTTTACCTTCTGAATATTTTGCTGTTAGTTTTAACTTGTAAATAATTTTACAAATGAAATCTTTAACCTACTTATCTTTAAGTAGGTTAATGGTGCATTTCGATTGCTAGATTCCTTTATACTCGTAACATATATCCAAATTATTGTATATCCAATAGACTTGATTTATACAATAATAAGACTGAAGAATGGTTACCAGGGGTGTGAGTGAGCAGACAAAAGACACCTGCAAAAAGGCGAAAAAAAACCTAATCTTTGGAAATCTCCTTAACCTCTGTACACAGCAAGTGGGGACAAAAAGCTGAACCCAAAACCAAAAAGCAGAAGTCACACCCCTGGGTTATATTTGTCGCAAAATAATGTTATCTTGTGTATAGTGTTTTGAAATGTGTGTATATTGTTTTCTACTACCAACATAAAGCACAGTATGACCCACACAAAAGTGTTTCAGACGGTCACTTTTAGGGAGATAATGTATTGTATTAATTTTCAAACTTTGCTGTAGGCCGGATGTTACAGTATTCAGAGCATTATTCAAATAATTCACTTTAATCATTTGTATAATTAAATTCCTGTTCAATATTTCCATTCAGCCAAACAGAACCGGGTTATATTTGTATGCATTCCAATGACCGCTGGGTTTTACAATACTTCTCTCCATTTGCCTCCAATTTAGTAAAACGTTTAGTTGGTGGAACTACAATACGGTTTAGCTATCGGTCACTATGGTTCCGCTATAAAAAAAATATATATATCCGGGAAAGGGGGATTTTTTGGTTAACAATATGCCTTTATTTTTTATGAATCTTGTTTCATGCAGTTGATGTTGTAAAACTGTGGAATGCATTTAACTAGATTGTCTTCATTACAATGTGCTATTGTAGCAATGATGAGGGGGAAATACATTAGTTAAACACTTTTTAGAACCGACATAGGAAACAAATACAAACTGTGATGCTAGAGTTGCAATTCGTAAACGTAGTTGATACAAAATATAAAAATTACACATAGTTTGTAAGGGGATAGGACATTTGTGGATTGTCTTTTGCTGTCCCATATGTCGGGAGGTAGCGACGTTTATTATTAAGATGTTTACTTCCTTCACATCATTTTTGTTTGTATAATTACAAATTATAATGTAACTTGTAAGGCATGTAGTGTACTAAACATTTGTATAATCTACATTATCAAAAATTGATACGAAACGGTTGTTCACCATAATTTCTGGTATTTAGAGATCACAAATGCAGCGCTCCGTAAACATTTCCAACAGTAAGCAACATGTAGTAGGTTGTTCAACAATTATTACTAATATTGCATTCTTTACCAAAGTACAGTATGTCTCCCACAAAGTGTCCTCTAACTTTGTTGAAATAACAACGAAACCACAAAGTAAATATTGAACATTCTTTGTGCAGATACCCTTTAGTCCTTGGCCTAAGCCCCTGTGGTGGTTATTTCATTTCCCTCACGCCTCACCGCGCAATATTCATTTGATCAAAACATCATTTTTAGAACACATTGACCAAGTTTGTTGACTTAATCGATTTCTTGCTTGGCTAAATATAAATCCTCCAGGACTAGAATCATTAGCCCTTTATCATCAAATTGAGGTCTAACCATGATGACTGATACCGTGATGGCCAAGAAAAGGATTCATATACCCAACCGCAACCTATTTTTCACAAAATAAAAGATTTTACACAGCTTACATAAAGCACTGAAAATGACTATTGGTCACACTGTCGTAAAATGCTGTTGTGATCATTTGACAATTGTGCACTGAGGTGTGATTCATAAAAGAGCAGGAGTATCTGCACAATAAAACAATAATAAAATTGTTGTAATCGTCGTATTTTGTCGGACGGACACTTTTTGGGGGGACGCACTCATATCATTTTCTCCAAATGAATGAAAAATGGGTTACACTTGTAATTTTGTAAAATCTGTAATTTTACCAAGATGAGGTGTCTCATTCAAGTATTGTTTCCTTCCTACGTAGTTTTTAGTTTAAAAGTAGACTTAAAACGCCATAATTCTGGGATTTTGTTTTACAATGCGTAATATGTATCTTATAAGGGTTTCGTCTTTAACTGATTGGATATTCTTACTTAGTATTCGTTTTCTTCAATTTTAGTCGAGTAACAAATTTAACAACAAAACAATGCTTAAACGTGCTGGACAGTTGCTTTTAATACACATGTAGTAGTCGCAGTGTACTAGTCACAAAGAACTGCCTTAATCACGGTAATATGACGGTTTCCACTCGATCGTCCGAGCGCTAATTAGATATTCCAAGGGTTCATCAGTCCGAAATTAGATAATTTGAAGGTTCGTTGGTCCGAAGGTTCCTAAGTCTGAGGATTGATAGTCCAAAGGATCTTTATAGTCCGAAGTCTTGATATTCCGAAGTGTTTATTGTTTTAGTACGTTTAAAAGTAAGCTTAAATAACCCAAATGTTTATAATTCGAATAGACGATGAGGTTCTATCGTCCGAATCGTCAATACGGTCCCACAATGGAAAGGGACAAATTTGAAAATTCTGGCTATTGAACATTGTTTTATTTCGCAGTATTGAACCTTCGGACTAATTTAACTCACTTCCGACTAATGAACCTTCCGGCTATGGCATAAAATGCTCGGGTCAATGTACATTATTTCATTTTTCGACTAACTTACCCCTGGATATGGGCACTTCTGTGTTAAGACTATCGAACCTTAGAACTATGGATCTATCAGACTATCGATTGGAACCTGACATTACAACTGTATTTGCGGGGGTGGAATTACAAAGTGCTGTTTAGGGTTCTTTATTAGCAATGTGATTCCTTTATGGTTTAACACTAATATTTTTGCATTGTCATACCAATTTGTGAACAGTGTGTCTTGTTCAGGTAGAGGCTAACATTCCAATTGTATTTACAAACGGTTGATTGTCTAAGCGAGCGTACTCAGGTCGACTGACAAGAGCACCAAGGATGTTTTGATTCTAGTTTTGTGGAAGCGTTCCCATTTGTTAAGGGCAAGGATGTCCATTTTTATTACAAAATTTAATGGAATTTAATTTATGACCCTTTGACCGTAACGGTAATTGGTCGGGGTAAAATGAAATCTATGCTAAAATTCAAATCAAATTGTTTGGTAGTTCTATCCTTCTTGTGTGCTGTTTGAGAATGAATAAATTGCTTCCAACATGAAGTTTTAATTATTGTTGTCACTAAACTTCCAAGCACACTCTTCGCCTTTCTTGACGTCAGTAGGTATTGAGACTTAGGTTATAATAAGATAACTGTGTTGCCAGTCGAAATACGAAGTAAATGGACGATACAATGTCTGATTGCCACAGGCTCAGTTAACTTGACTTTCAGTCCAACTAACCAATACATGTACACGCTTCGGCTCGGACCATCATCAGGGAGAAAGCCAGAAATGATTTTGAACCACACCTGCTGTATAACTGCTCCATTACAAACCGGCACTTTAGAATTGACATATTTACCTGCCTAGGACACACGTAGTTACTTCGTGAATGATCTTCTAATGATACTTGACCCTCAAAACATGGGTTTAGACACCTTACTTGTGTATTTATGTGCTATATTGGCTGAGATATGCAAAAAAATGACATGATTTTCCGGTATAAGTGGCACTAATTTGCATACTCCTATGCAACAGACACATGTGGTCACTTTCAGAATATTTTTATTGTGATATCTGACCTTGAAAACATGAGTTTAAACACCTAATTCGTTCAGTTATCTGCAATATTGGCTGAGATAGAGTGCAAAATATATTTTCCGGTAATGGCGTCACTAATTTGCATAAAAAAAAATACGTGAGACATATTATTTCGAATTTTTTAACATAGCAAATCGTTTTCTAGGCATTTTTTTTTTTATCTAAAGACGTCAATTAGAAGTTGATTTCCGAGGGTGCACGATAACCTCTTCTTCCCACTAAACTACACTATTTGTCTGATTTCATATGGGGGGCACCGGGGGGGGGGGAGGGGGGGGGACGGACCTGCACTGGTGGGCACGTGGCCCCATGCCAAAATACTTACGCCCCTGATCTGGGCACTTTATTGTTATTATAATTGCACTTCATGTGGTAATAAGCAGTGGCGTAGCCAGAAATTTTTCAGTGGGGGGAGGTGGGGGCGATGGTGGGGGACGATGGGGGCGTCTTGTAGATCAATGATATTTTTTTTTTAGAAACTCAAAATCTCAGTGGGGGCGACGGGGGGGGGGGGGGGGCCCCCCCCCACGCCCCCTCGTGGCTACGCCACTGGTAATAAGTACCGACATATTACTATGAAGGTCACCTACTCGGCATCTGTTGTACTAACTGCGGTCAAGAGTGGATGGAAGAGCGGTTCTTGTTTCATCCAGACAGCGATAACACCCGGTCCTCAACAAACAACCCAAGATAACCTCCGAAAACAACACGACATTCCAGGTAAAATGCAGTTAATCCAAACTCGACACACTCATGTCTACAAGGTCCTAAGAATAGCGGATCACTTGGCAACACTAGTTCGGGAACTGGCATAATGCCATCCTGTCAGAAAATGGGGGCCGTATCATAAGTCCGACGCCTCATAGGTCCGACGCCTCATTAGTTTGAAATGTCAATGTGTAATTGCTAATAGAGGCGCTAACATTTTGACATGTTTGTATTAATTAATAATTAATTAATTGACCACCCAACCGACCGACGACATGTAGAAGCTCTTGCCAGAGCTTAAAAACGGGGAGAAATTACTCGCACCGTGAATATTCTTTCGACCCTAAATTCCGATCGTCATTTCCTTGAGTGTTCCTTTTCATTTTTTTTCAACGGATTTCTTTGCTCCAGCATTTCACTTAAACTGATTTTTAGACAGAGATTAACTTTTGTGTCCAAAAAAATCCCCCTATTCACACTTCCCGCACTATGTGGACCTCTTCTTTCACAGGTCTACATAGAATATGCATTGTTAGAACAAATGTACACACAACCATACCAATGTGGTCTGTGAGAGGCTTGCAATAAATATTCTCATATTATCCTTCATTAGAATTTCCCTGGTACTTTCAGACAAATACCAGCTTGTGGGGTACCATTGTTTTGTTAGTGCGAGTACCCAACAAGTATACCCTCTCGTAAAAATAAACACTTTTATCATGGACCTCTTATTGTTCATGCTAAACATTAATTTAGAAAGAACCCTCATTGGTTTTGTAGATGATTTTCACTTTTATTTTTGGACCTCCTCTAGTCTTGGCAACTTTTGTTCTCCCATGGTCTACCATTGTATGCCAATATACATGGTATACACTTATCCCATGCAAAATTAAATCTTGACACCATCCAGACACCATCAGACAATGTGAGTATTATAACGACTTGCATATTCTGTCTCTTGATTAGTGAGAAAGTGCATCACGTGATTGTATCAATGTAAACTTTTTTGCCCTACCGGGGCACAGACTATGCAAATCCCAAAACGACAAAACAACGGCTGTAAACTATCAAGTACATAGCAAACAATGCTAGTCACAAGAGGTCTGTGTACACAATCATACGCATTGCTCCCTATACGCGTATTGTTCCAACGTGTTGCATAGCTAATGTCGAACATCAATGAAGGGAGTTTAGAAAAGTGTTAGTGGATTAAACTATATTTACATTTAAATATTAAAACCATATCATTTAATTTCGAATTAATAATTTGTTTTCTATCGCACTCTAGCAAAATACTCGTGGTGAACTAAAACATCGGTAAGCCCCCCCCCCCCTAAAAAAGCTCTGGTCTCTGGTATGCGCGGGCGTCGCCTTAGCCAAGCGCGTCGGCAAAATATCATTATTTTTTTTATGTCAGATGACGTTTCAATACCGCCAATCTCACCGATTTGACCGACATCCTGCTGCTGCGCAATTTTAACGTTTTTTTAGATGTGGTTTACGATCGAGTATAAGCTTTATGGGGCCTTTCTTGGCTCCCATTTGTCTTGCACAGAATAGTCGGGAACCATTTGCAGACAGTGTGTTTTTTTTGTGAGTGTGGAAGCGATGGTCGTATATCTGGAACCTGTAAACACTTTTTAATTAATGCAATGTGTAAGGGAGCAGACTTGTGACCGGCCTGGCAGCCCATGCACGATTTCGCTGTATCGTCTGACGTTACCGCTTTCTCTGATTTTTGTCTTGACTATCCAAATTCTCCGAAGAATTTTCGTGTCCGTCGAGATCGTTGGCCTAAGAGTGCAGATTTCTCAAGCCTTATACCTTACTAAGGTTACCTCAAGCTCCACCCTAAAGGATATTTTTGAGAATTTTAAGGGGATCGAAGCGTCATCATCTGCAACATCAGCTGACATTTGAAAAAGGAAAAAAAAAGTAGAGGAAAACAAAGCCGCGTCGCCGCACCCTATTGGGGCAAGCTTCATACCAGAAACCGAAGACTTTTTTTTAAGGGGGGGGGGGGCATAATCCGTGGAGCATGTTAATTCTCTATATATCTTGCAAGGCTAGTTTTACCGCTAGTTTTACAAGGCAAAAATGTATGTGTGTGTGTCGTGTATATACAGTCAGACACCCAATATTTCGGACATGTAAACGATGTCAACGAGAAAAAATGGAACATTAGGCCCCCCCCCCAAAAAAAGTCTCCGGTTTCTGGTATAGAGCTTGCCCAAAAAGTGGTGCGGCGAGGCGTTTTTTTTTTTTTTTACCTGTTTTTTTTTTTTTGCTTCCGATGTCGTCTGATGACTGTAAATGGTGCCCGACTAAACTTAGTGCAAATATACGGGAGTCCAGAGAGACAACAGAAAGCTTATTCTCGATCATAACCACATCTAAAAACACGTTAAAATTGTGTAGCAGCAGGATTCAAGTCAAATCAGTGTGTTTGGCGGTTTTGAGACATCATCTTTTATTGAAAAATAAACTGTTTCATTTGCCGACGCGCATGGCTACGGCGACGCGCGCGCATACCAGAAACCGGATACTTTTGTTTGGCCTTAACGAGAAGGTTGGCGAGGAACGCCCACACCTCCTTCTACCAATGCCGCAGGCTTTTAGTGACAGGCATGATGGACCGCCCAGGTCTGGAGCCTGTCCCAGCTGGCGAAGCCATAGAAAAATGGGGCAGCTTTGGGTTCTGGATCGGTCCACTCGAAGTAGGCTGCCTGCTGGTGCTTGCCTAGGGCGAAGGTGCCGTTGTCGTAACGCAGCCAGAAGCGTCGCATCTCCTGCTCGCTCAGTACGTCTGGAGATGACACGAAATGGAGTTTTCTGCAGTCCTTGCAACGTCTGATAGCGGTGCCCTCACTGATTCCAAGAACTATGAATTGAGACCAAGGAAATAGCGCCTTAATAGGTTAAGGTCAAGGGTTACACTTCCGATTTTTTTTTCTTCAGAAAATGAGTTCTGTAGTACAGGTTTTTGAATTAGGTAAATTGTGTGTGTTGCTATTCAGTTTGATTCCTGAATTTAAACAAATAATGTTGTCAGTGGAACACAATGGAACATGACCTACTTTTAGGGCCCGTTTCAATTCTGATATATTGAAATGAACAGGCGCGCGCCTTTTCCAGTGTCGTTACTGAATATTGCATTCAAACGCTGCACACTGTCTCATGATCGTCGTAGTGTTATTTACGCAATTGTGGTGGAAATAATGATTTTTTTTTTGCAATTTCGTCACCGACACCACGAAGTAACACTCCACATGTTAAACCATTTTTTTTTTCGATTTTCATTTGTTTTTTTATACATTTTTAAACAATAATCATCAAGGCTTACCACAGCACTGCACGAAATTTGAAAGCTTCAAGAGCTTTACTTTAATAACTACGCCAATTATCCCAGACAGCTTTTGCGCAAGAGGCCAGGACAATTTTTGTTTTCACGAAGTAACACTCACGTTCCATTTACCATTGCAACGCATGGCGCTCACTCTGCTCAAATTTGAGCAAAGACGTTCTCACGAACTAATACTCACATTTTGTTCTCTTATTTCTTGTTGATTTAATACATAAACAGGTGAAAAAAACCAGCAGATTAAGTAAATTCGATTGGTTGGTTCTTGGTTGGTTCTTCTCCTAAATACTCCATGTGGGAGTGTATACAGGAGGCCAGAAACACCGGGGCAAACCCGTTCTCTTAGCTTAAGACCACAAGTGTCCGCCGGCGGGCTCGAACCCACATCACTGTTGCCTCTGAAACACCAGAACGTGAGTCCGGCGTTCTTAACCGCTAGGCCATCACACTCCATTCATTAAGTGTCCACAACGAGAAACCAAACTGAAAATACTCTGCCGTTTTGACGCAAAGTGTTGTTTTAGAAGGCGTTCAACTTTAGATGCCGTTTTCTCCGATTGCTTGTTTTTTACTGGTATGTACATTGGTGTGTTACTTTGTGATGTTGCTGACGATTTGTTCCGCACACAACATTTCTTACTGAAAAAATCCGTAGAGAAAACGCGCTTACAAAACGACAAAAAAAACCCAGCTCGTCAATGGCATATTTTAAGCGGGTACGGCAGGGTCAGGGGCCAACATGTAGCTTTAGTAGCTGCAACGACTTACGACGTGTGCTTAACAGTGGACGAGCTTGCAGTCCTCTACACGGGACATTACGTCATATAATGCGCCCAATAGGGCTACAAAACGCCTTTCAAACGAATGGATGTAACAGATGTTTGATAAGAAAATTGAAATAAAAAGGACTTATACGTGCACACAAACATCCTTACAAACTGGGCGGTTTGTATGTAATTTGTTTGAGAACGAATTCTGGGTGTCAAATTCTGCGGACGTGCGAGAAACAATGTTAGTGTACCGGCTCTGCGTGTATTATGTGCCAAACACACACAACGTGTGATGTACATAGAACTGATACGACTGGAAACACGTATGCGTATGCCACAAAATGTGTGCAGCGTCCGATGTAAACAACCACCTTACCCGTCTATTCTTGGTGACGTTCAGACATTAGTAGTTTGCTTTCAACTAGGCCTTTGAAGTAGGATAAGTAAACAATCTAAACCATAAGGTGTTTTTTTTAGGCCGCACTGCCCATAAAACCACGCACATGACGGCCTCTTGACCAATATGAATGGCTAAATAGTCTTAAATAGTTATGAATATGGAATAAGAATCACCACCTGTATAACAACTTACAATTTGACATTTTTTGTTCATTGAATATTCAAGATCTACATTGCAAATACCACCAGTCACGACTCAGCTATTTGAGATTCCACGGGTTTTTTTTCTGGTGACGTTATATATTTTGTCCCAAACCGTTTGCTTGTCTTACCCATTTGGTAAAGATTGCCTGCCTCTGTACCGTCCGCTTATATTGTGTTCAGAATTGTCAACAAGGTTATATTTATCTATGTTACATTATTGTGATTTTTTCATAAATACCCATAACATATTAATGGCAATAAACTTGCATTAATGTGATTAAGTAAATTTATATAATTTGTGTTCATCAAATGTATAGTTTCAAGTAAGATACAACATTTTTTATTGAGTATATTGAAGGTTTAATGTGATTATGACAATGAACTTTCAAAAAACAGCTCCGAGGTACCATTGCAGTAAAATATTTTGATGTTTTGATGTTTTATTTTACGTCAGATCGATGACAGTGTACACAATGAAAGAAACTTGGGAAATAGGCGTATCATTAAAACTAAAGTTATCTGAATGTTTTAACTGTTTTATTTAACTTATTAACTGTAAAATATATTCCATGACTAACCGTCCGTACAAATCAATATAAACTGCTTTTATCACTGAAAACGTCAATGCATTTATCTTTCATTTTCCATTCGACACTGAATTTTTACCTAAGTATGTGATGCAAACAACACATTGACAAGGTCTATTTGAACAACGAAATGGCGAGATGATTCCATGGAAACCTATTTTAAACCAGCCAAAGTCCAACTTTAACGATTGTAAACAAGAAAGGTATTTTTGAATACACATTCTCTGCTGTGCTTAATTTGAAAATAATTGAGGGAATTAAAACCTAAATTAATTAAACATACTGATTTGATTTGACTCTCAGAGAGATTCTTAATTCTGTTCTTTCACTTTCGTGTGAAGTATGAACTGCCAGTTAACCTCCATTGCCTGATTACTGTGAAGTGGGTCAGATAGGGGATATATTTTAGGAATTGTGCCTTTGCTGACGCAAGCACGACATGTGGCACACAGTCAGTGTATGTCTTAAGAAATATATTATCTGTAGGGCATTCGCAGATCTGTCATTTGAACAAAAACAATCTGTAGAATTTAGCCTCCCTCTGCGTGTTCTAATGGTGTGTTTACAATCTCATTGGTGTTCCCATGGTGTCCATTAAATCGATATAGTGTCCCCTGGTGTCAATAAAATGTGCATTGTGTTCCCATCGTGTACATATTAATATTCCCATGGTGTTCCCGGGGACGCCCGATAGTCCGAATGTCCGATAGTTCGATGGTTCTTTAGTCCGAAGGTTCGATAGTCCAAATGCACAAAATTTCCATGAAAGGGGGTTCGTTAGTCCGAAAATGAAATAAGGTGCGTTAATCCGAACATTTGATGCGATAGTCCGAAGGTCATTAATTCAAATGTTCATTTGTCCGAAGGTTCATTTTTTTCAGAAGTTTCGGTAGTCCGAATTTAGAATAAGGTGAATTAATCCCAAGGTTCAATAGTCCGAAACGAAAATAAGGTTCAACAGTCCGAAGGTGACATATTCCGAATTGTCAACAAGGTTCGATAGTCCGAAAAGACTATTAGGTCCGATAGTCCGAATCGACAATAAGGACCGACTAGTCCGAATCAACAGTAAGGTCCGATAGTCGGAAGTGTCAGCCTGGCGAACCGTATTGCCCTTTCGGACTATCAAACCTTATTCTCAATAAGGACTATCGAACCTTATTGTCAATTCGGACTATCGAACCCCACCGTATATTTGGACTATCTAACCTTTTTAACTTATCAGAATATCGAACCTTATTGTCGATTCGGACGATCTAACCCTATTGTCTATTTGGACTATTGAACCTTCGGATTAATTAACCTTATTCCATTTTTGGACTTAGGGGCCCTGTCACACTTCTGCGTATCCTAATTCCTTATGAGTTGCGCATTGACATTTTTTTTTCATACGCAGTCGTACGCACAATACGCACCTCATATGCATCTCTATCGTTTTGTGTAAGTTTTAGGTACGCAGGCATACGCATGGTACGGCCACTACGCTGGATAGTTTTGGGCATGCACAAAACTACGCTGCGTACGCTGTTACGCAGGTCATAAGTTATAAATCCGCAGCGCGACCGTCCTGCATCAGTCGAGCGCGGTCCAAGTACGCTATGTGTTCGTGGGGGATAAGTCCGCGAGGTACGGAGCGTACTTGCAGCGCAGATACAACGCACGCTGAACGGACTCATATTGAATGCCGACGTATTGCACGAATTAGTACCGCTCGTTCTGTGAGCGGGTAGCTCAGTGTACTTATTCGTACCTTAGGAGAAACGCACAGATAGAAAACTTGCGCACTGCAAACGCAACTCATACGCATCTCATACGCAGTGAATGCGCTGAATTCGTTACTTGTTCGCTAGATGTGCGTCGCACATTAGTCAAAGTAATCGAAACATTTCGACGTTTTGATCGTATGGCTGCGTATTGGAAATTTTTGATAAGGAACTCATAAGGAATTGGTATACGCAAAAGTGTGACAAGGACTTATTGGCTTTTCGGACATCTCAGCCAGGTAGAGTTCTGGGGTACCTCCATTGTCCCATTGTCCCTATTTCTAAATATTTCGTTGCGGGATACCCTTTTTTTTCTAAAGATTTTATATTTTTACCTGGAACAAAGGACAAGTGCCCCACAAGTGGTCCATGGTAAGTTCAGACTAACAAACCGTCGGACAATCGAACCTTTGGACTATCGGGCTGTAACTGTTGTTCCCATGGTTCCCCATTATGTACACACAGTCCTCATGGGTGTTCCCATAGTTTCCATTGAATCGCCACAGTGTTCTCATGGTGTCCATAAAATCCCAATGGTGTTCACCTTGTGTACATGATATCCCCATGGTGTTTCCATGGATTCCTATGGTGTACATACAGTCCCACGGTGTTCCCATGGGTGAAGAGCATAAAAGCTCCCATGGAAATCATTGTTACTTACATGGTGTTCTTGATAACCCAATGTGTTCCCCAAGGGGCCCTATTTTCCATGGGACATTTATGTAAGGGAATATATACAACTAGAAGAACTTGTTATATGATTGTTGGCGCAATAGATACATTTGCAAGATCGCTAATGCAGTATGCATTAGCAGTATGTATATTTTTAAAAATCACTTGTCGCTGAGAGGGATATATATATACCTCTGCTTGATGTTGATGTAGAGAGCGGGAGCGTTCCAGTTATGATACGTCTCACATTTTGTGAGGTCTACTCCAACGCGTAGTTCATGTGCAAATCCCTTCGTGAACCTCGAGATTGATGGTGCCCATAGGGAAGGAGAGTTACACTGACCACTTACATTGACCACTCATGTGACGAGGTTGGTGGGCCGTGAGGTTTCTGATCAACCCTGGGGCAGCAAACCTCGGAGGCCTGTAATTACCCCCGACCGATATAACGTAAAGCCCCTGTCACACCTTTGCGTATCCTAATTCCTTATGAGTTCCTTATCAAAATTTTTCAATACGCAGCCGCACGCTCAACTAACGTCGAAATGTTTCGATCGCTTTGACTTATGTGGGATGCACATCTAGCGTACAAGTAACGAATTCAGCGCATCCATTGCGTATGAGATGCGTATGAGTTCCGTATGCAGTGCACAGCATTATTTTTGGGGCTGCGAATAGGTCAGTATGCAGTGCGCATGCCGAGCGTATTCCGGACGCACCCGACTTATGCCGACCGCATGCTTGACGCACTTCTGAGCGTATTCCCGCCGCATTTCCGCCGTTCGCCGTCAAGCGTGCGTTGCATCTGCGCTGCAAGTACGCTATGTATATGTCCAATACAGACGGCTCATATGCTGACGGGGTGCGTCACGAACACATAGCGTACTCGTAACGCACTCGACCGATGCGGGACCGATGCGCTGCGTATTTATAGCTTATGACCTGCGTAACAGCGTACGCAGCGTAGTTTTGTGCATTCCCAAAACTATCCTGCGTACTGGGCCGTACCATGCGTATATCTGCGTACATAAAACCTACACAAAACGATAGAGATGCATATGAGGTGCGTATTGTGCGTACAACTGCGTATAAAAAAAATGTCAATGCGCAACCCATAAGGAATTAGGACACGCAGAAGTGTGACAGGGCCCCAATCGTTCCGTTTGGAACGATTATTACCGACATTTCTAGGCGTGCATTTCTAGGCGTCTCCAGGGTGATGCACTTCAAATTATCGGTGATGGTCCAAGAAGTTCACATATTGTGAACTTGTCCAGGTTTTGGATAACAGTGTCGGTCCTGGTCGAGTTCAGACATCGTCGTCAAGGGCCAAAGGACTCTACATGTCAGATTGAACTTTTTTAACCTCCATAACTATAGTCAGTACTTGTAAAGCATTGAATCAGCCAGCCATTTTTGAACCTGTCGATGGTGGGGCGCGTCGGCGCAGTGAGGGTTCATTATAGCCCATTCGTTGGTGGAGCCTTAATCTAAGATCTTCCCACTGCGGATGTTTAATCAAAATGAGGGGAGACGGGTTGTTCAAAGAGGAGCAACCGATTGCCCAATTGTCCGATTGTAGTGTTAAGGGTCTGTCACACATCATATGCGCTCTCATAGGCGACCTTATGGCGACTATTTTTGCCCATAAATCTAACAATCGCAGCAAGGACGCAAAAAAATGACAGCTTTCTGTCTAAAAGTAGGCCCTGTCACACTGTCTGCGATCTTGTATGCGCTCTCACTGCGTCCTTGAAAAAATAGCTTGGGCGCAAGAACAACTACTAGATCGCAGCGACAACTACATAGGTCACCAGATGGGCGCCAGAGGGTCTTAATGGTCTCCGATGAGCGCCAAGGTCTTTGGACATGCTCAAAACAATCGCAAAACCTCTGCGCTCTGAACAGGGCGCCGTAATGACGCAACGCGGGCGCTGTGTCGCACGATTCACGCTCGCACAGCGCCCGAGTTGCGTCATTATGGCGCCCTGGCCAGAGCGCAGAGGTGTTGCGATTGTTTTGAGCATGTTCAAAGACCTTACCGCTCATCGGAGACCTTTAAGACCCTCTGGCGCCCATCTGGCGACCTATGTAGTTGTCGCTGCGATCTAGTAGTTGTTGTTGCGCTCCAGCTATTTTTCAAGGACGCAGTGAGAGCGCATACAAGATCGCAGACAGTCTGACAGGGCATCTCCATCTGCATCTGCATCAATACTGCTCAACACTCCTTGTTGCGTTGCAGTTGGAGTAAACCGAGCAGGGTTGTGAGTGCGCATGAATGATTCTAGTTTCTTAAGTGCTTGTACAGTTGTTGCTTGAAGGGTAGTTTGTCAGCGATCGATGTAATATTCACTGGTAATTGATTCCACTCAATTACTGTCCTTGGAAAAAAAGGAGTATTTATAACAGTCCTTTCTTGCTTGTTGTAAAATGAAGGTGTAGAAAACGAGTGGTGGAACTCAATACAAGTTCACGATGGAATCCTCAAACTTGTCCAAGTGCAATCCTTGATGTTCTAAAAAACACTTTTCTGGTAGATGGAATGAAACTACTGGATGTAAAAGGTGGAATTTTCCTTGAAAAGCAGAGCGATGTGAAGAGAGAACTGATCACGTTCGCGCATGCGCACTCACGCCTTTAGTATTAGTGCTCTTAGAAGCTTTATCTATATTTAAAGTTTAATAAATGTTCTTATTTAATCCCTTTTTTGTTACTTTACAGTTTTTTAAGTGTTTTATACGAGGAAATTTGTTTTCTCCATTGTGAGAGAAATAGACTGTGAGAGATCTCACAGGAGTGTGGGGATTATATGACGTTTTCATATTTCGTGTATATTTTGACTTGAGGTGTAGTAAACCTCATACAGTTAGTTAAGTGTCTTTTAATTAAGCCTCACAGTCGTAACAGTTGGATCTCACAGGGTGTAAGAGCGATTAGATCCTGTATAACGTTTGATTCAAGAGAATAAGTGATCCATGAGGTTTAATGAGCCTCACATGTTTAGGTAAACAGGTTTAGAGTAACCTAAAATTGTTACAAATATGTTTACATAAAACATTTTTTAATTGTATAAGATTACTGGGTCTCTGTTTGGCATTGGAGTAAATACAATATTTAGTCCAGTAAGGACTAGCTGGGGTCTGTGCAATTAAACAGACTTCTGCTGGAGTCTAAAGTCATGAATAATTCATGCACGTCTAGAATGCCGAACGACGCGTTTTGCCGCAAGATAGCGTCGATGCTGTTGGAACTTGTCGGTTGCGGTTGCCAAGTTGCACGAAGCCAAACCTCGTAGCAGCAGGAACCAATGTAGTACGAGCCCTCTTGTGTGCTCCTGTGCGATTGGTTAGTGTAGCAGTTCTTGGTTATCTGATATTACAAATAAGCGTGGCTTATTTGTTTATATAAGTAATTGCTGTGTACCCAACTTATTGCTGAGGTGTTGGTTGCAGAATACGACTAATTAATAATCGTCTTTGGAATCATTGGTCATTGTAAGGTTTATTTAGATTAATTATTTTTATTAGATCAATTATATTACATTTCAGGTAATCACTGGGTGGCATGGGTGAGTAATGCATAAGGCGCTCGCCTCTCACCACCGTGGTCTTGGTTTGGTCCAGGCTAAGACCATTTTTAAATACGGGCACAATTGCAGAATACCCCGCCACTCACCTATCCCACCTCGTATCCGGATACGCGGATACGGAGTCACGCTTGGATGCTCAACCAAAACCACACGCGCGTGCCACCCAGTATCCCCGTATCCGCGTATCCACTTCCCTGCACCTACTTTGGAATAAGACGTTTTTTTCCCCCCTGCTCCCCATTCAACTCACGCTGTAGAGCTCATAATATTATATTTAGCTGAATCAGAAAGGCTAAATATGTCGTAAAACAAGCTGTAATCGTAACGTTTAGGGATAATCTGTATAAACACATTTGCTTTTGCCTTGGACATTGCGAATAAACTTATTACCGACACATCATCTTAAAAGTGCACGGAACAATCGGTACCAGACTAAAACGCACGTTGTGCAGATGCTGTGAAACAAATGAAAAAGCAAGCTTCGTGTAGAGATTGAAGGGGAAATATGAAATCAGTCGTGTTAATTGGTGATAGTCAGGCAGTCATCACCCAGTCAGTCAGTCAGGCTACCCTCCCAGGCGCGGATCAGGGGGGGGGATCAACATATTTACGGATCAATAAATTTCATGACTAACAGTCTGTACAAATATATACAGAATGCTATACAAAAAAAAGTCATTGCATTTATCTTTAATTTTCCCTTTGACGCTGAATTAGGAACCTAATGCGTTGCAAACAACGATTTGACAATGTCTATTTGAACAACGACATGGCAATACGGTTGCAATGAAACCTATTTTACACCAGCCAAAGTCCAACTTCAACTGTTGTAAACAGGTAAGGTATTCTAGAATACACTTATTCCGTTATAAATTAATTTGGAAATATATAAGTGAAATATAACCTAAATTAACTAAACATATCAATTTGACTCTCGATCTCAGGGAGATTCTTAATTCTTCGCTTTTGCTTTCGTGTGAAGTATGAACCGCCAGTTAGCCTCCCCTTAACCCATTATCCCTTGACCTTAATACTGACGAATAGCGTCACCGTGTACTTGCTAGTGCTCTGTCTCGTTCTCAATCAAGGATACCAGATAGGGAAGATATTTGGGTAGATGTTTGTGGAATTGTGCCTTTGATGAAACAAGCATGGCATTTGCACACAGTCAGCGTATGTCTTAAAGATTTTTGGTTATAGGGCCATTGCAGATCCGTCCTTTGAAACAAAAGTGGCGAAATATACCTTTGCCCCATTTGCATTTGCCCCAATACTGATGAACAACGCTACCTTTTGTTTGATAGTGTTCAGTCTGGTTTGTATCCAATGGTGCAATGATGTTTCCTAAAAACCTCATCCTCTCGAAATTACCAATGGTGTCGAGTTGATAAAGAAGTAGTATGGGCTGATCATCTGATGAGAACAAATTCCAATGCCATAGTTGCGAGTGTTGTCAGAAATCCGTATCAATGTTGATGAACTTTATGAGAAACTGTTACTTCGATTTCCGATGAGTAGGTGCTACTCAAGCTGCTATCTGATATTCCAGACTTGTAAAAAAGCACGGATTTTGGATATCCCAAAAAGGCAAAGATGTGTAGATGAGAGAACAGTCAATGACAAATCGCGTGTTTCACAGTCACTTGGATTGTAAGTATTTTAAATGATTAGAAGCAAGCTATTAAAAGTGTTCTATAATATTCCAAATATATCCCGTTCTTTATACCTGCACGCCATTCGGCAAGCCCTCCCAGTTTCGTAAAAGGCAGTGTGGTGTTTTAAAAAGATTAATTATTTTCGGTTGAGCGGGTGTGGAAGTACATGTAGGACGAAATTGTGTTCTTAATGTAAATATCACTCCGCAACGCAGATAAGATACTGGGTGATAAGGGTCATTGACATATATACGGTGGCCCTGGATCGACATTTTAATAATGACCTTTTTAATGTGAACCTAAAACCTCTTAATATTGACGGTGTACCATCGCAATATGCACGTTGCACGCGGCTTAATATCGCATTTTGGAAGTTGTTCCTTCTTAATGTGAATGTTCCAACTTGTTAATATTCACGTTCGCTCTTGTCAAGGTACACCATTGATCATGCTTGATGTCAACGTTGCACCTTGCTTCTTCACAATATGAACCATGTACCTTCGCATTGTGAACGTTTGACCTTGCATCTTGTTAATATCATTGTTGAACCGTCCTCCTTCGCAATGTGAATCATGCATTCTAAAAAGCACGAAGTCCTTGCCAAGCCCTATAGTTAGACAACCAGTTATAATGGAGTTTCAATCTGACGGCTGTTTAATGTCACTTAACCTGGGCGTCTACCTTGTAGTGATTTTTATCATGACTCAAGGCGTTCTGTTTTATTTTCAGTCATCTTTTATAATTCATGTTCAGGCTAACCATAACTCAAGGTTGGGCATACATGTAAAAACATGCATCCTGAAGCAAATTTGTCATTGTATCAAATAACCCGATCTAATCATTTCAACCGTTTACTATACACAAATTTATACCGGTTTGCTTTCTGAATGTAATGATTTCTTTCTTCCTGTACTTTTTTTTAATTTTTTTTTATTCCGCTTTACATTACAACAAAATACACACCTGTATTATTCTATATTAAATATGATCTAACAGCTTTAAGAAAGGGGCACTTACATTCCGTCAAAACACAATGATTTTAACAAAACAATGTATATCTATATATTTATAAATATAACTTTGAGTTCATTTGAAAACAGTTGACATTCTTTGCGATAATCAAACCTGTCTTCTTTCTCTACTTTCATCTATGCCATATCCCAATAATTTTTGACTCGCCAACAGGGCTCCTTACCAAATAGTATGAGGATCCCCGCTGTTTTGACGAGCATTTGATTTTCGGGCTCCTGCTAAGTCGAACCATATATACCTCCCCCCCCCCTCCCCGGATATCCGCGCCTGACCTAAACATGAAGAATATTCGCAATTGGCTGACGACCAGTCATGTATGCATGAACTCCAAGCAAACAACTTCGTATAGGATGCCCCGGCAACACGTGATTCGCGCTCAACGCAACGGTTCGGTCGTAATGCGGCGCTCTCTCGCGGTGGCGGGTTATCGCTGCAGTGGGTATTCAACCATAAAAACGTCTAGCCCCTAGACAAGCTCGAGTATGTTGCGGGTGTATGCACTGAATAAACAATAAAATAACTGACCGAAGCCACCTGTGCCCCGCGCACTATCGCTTTTACAATGATTTACGGGAATGGGACCGTTGGTGAAATCCCCGATATTTCCCCAAGTAATAAATATCAATGTATGCCCTTACTATTGGATATGGTACCACCGCATATAAATGATGTTCCTTTCAATTACATCTTTAGATCATACTCTTATACTAATTAAATACGCGGATATCTCTCGTAACTTTGATTAAAAACACACACAAAATCTGAATAGGGCTTGAAGGATGTCATCATCATCATCCTTCGGCTGCGGAGCAGTCGACTACAAGCTTCTTCCATTTACTGCGATCTTGGGCAAGTGTTGCGATTTGGTCTGGTCGCAGCATGTCATCACTATCTCCAAGCAAGCGTTGAATATAAGTCAGGTATGATGTGCGTTGTCTTCCCGGTTTCCTTCTCCCCTGGGTAGGTGTATAAAGGGCATACACTTTTGCAGGCTCATGGTCTGGCATGCGGAGTATGTGCCCAAGGAACTTGAGCTGCCGAGTTCTTACACGCTCCACAAGAGGGTTTGAGTTGGTCATAGTATAGATGGTGGCATTGGGGACATGGTCGGTGCGCTTGATGCTCAGCATAATGCGGTAGCAAGAGGTGGCAAAAGCGTTTATTTTACTTTCCATGTCTTTGGAGATGACCCATGTCTCACATCCATAAGGAAGAACTGTGAAGCATGTTGTGTTGAACAACTTCATTTTGGTGATAATTGGTAAGGAGGGGCTTCTCCATAGCTGTTCCAACTTCCAAAAAGTCGTCCAGGCCAGTGCCTTGCGTCTTTTGAGGTCGGTTGGGCTGGATGCTACCATGGATCCCAGATATTTAAAATCAGTCACATGTTTTATTGGACTGCCGTGGACATGAAGTGAGGGGGAAGGCTCACAATGTGACGTAATGTACTCTGTCTTGGGTACATTAATTATGAGGCCAATGCCTTCTGCAACTGAAGATGTCATGGATAACTGTGCCTGGGCCCGTGGTAACGTAGACTCAAAAAGGGCGATGTCGTCAGCAAAGTCAAGATCATTAAGCTGTTTTGCCGGATATCTCCTAGATAGACGTGGATGAGTTACGACTCCAGAATCCAAACCAGCGGTGGCTTTGTTTAGAAGGTAGTCAACAACTATGATGAACACAAAAGGAGCAAGCACATCCCCTTGCAGAACTCCAGTGGATACACCAAAAGGCTCTGAGATTCTTCCACCCACCATAACAGCACTTCGAGAGTTAACATACATGGCTTGTATGGCGCTAACCACTGCTTCGGGTATGCCATAGTGGCGTAATAAGGAAAACATTACATCTCTGTTGATGGAGTCCAAGGCTTTCCTGAAGTCAATAAAGGTGACAGCAAGAGGAAGTTGGTGGTCTTTGAAGCCTTCCATTACCCTTCGAAGGACGTGTATCTGCTGAGCACAACTGCGTCCCGGACGGAAGCCAGCTTGGTTGCTCCTCAGTATTGGATCAACGACGGGGCGAATCCTGTTGAGCAGAATTTTGTTGAAAACTTTTGCAGCTATTGATGTGATACTGATCCCACGGTAGTTAGTCATGAGAGAGAGATCCCCTTTCTTGGGCACTGGTACGATGACATTTATGGTCCACTGATGCGGTGGTGATAATGTTGTATACGCCTCAACACAGAAACTATGGATGACGTCTATCATCTGATCACCTCCACTCTGTAGAGCTTCAGCAGTTATTGCACAATCAAGACCCGCTGCCTTGTTGGTTCTCAAAGATTTGATGGCTTTGGCTGTCTCATACCGTGAAGGAGAGTCGGTGATGATGGGCAAGTCCTTCACAGCAGGTGGGGGTAGCTCCGATGGAGGGCCATTTTCATTATTGAGTAAGGAGCTGAAATATTTGCTCCACTCTGAAAGCAGTTCTGAATCACTAGCAGGGACTGTTCCATCTCTCTTCCTGACTTTGACACTTGTTCTTTTGTCATTCCCCGAGAGGTCATGGATAATTTTCCATGTAGTGGTGTAGTCTCCCATTTCATCTGCTAGCTTGAGATCATCTATCTGTTTGTTGAGTGCGGTATTTTCATCCCTCTTGTATGATTCGTTCAGAGAGGTGTTAAGTTTCCTCCACTTCTCCCTTGATTGTTGTGATTTTGATATTGAGTACCTCTTTTTGGCCTCATCTCTTTCATCTTTGAGTTTCATGGTTTCTTCTGACACCCAGCTTGGCATTTCACATGGTCTGCGTTCCCCGATCACATTTACAACCACTTCCTTTACAGCGGTTTCGAAGCTGTCATACCGTTCAGAAATTGTTGAAGTGATGTCATTCTGGAGTGCTTCAAATCTGTTGGATAGCTCGAGTTGAAACTTCTCCTTGATGACAGGGTCTTGCAGTCGCTTCAGTTGAACTTTGGTCGTCGAGATGGCCTACCATTGCTAGTTCCATGACTGGTGACTAGGGTAATGCTGACAATGCGATGGTCAGAATCCAGTTCAACTGTGGTGTAAGCACGGCAATTCCGTAGAGAGTTAACCCACTTGTTGGTTATCAAGATGTGATCCAGCTGGTGCACAGAGCCTGAGGGGTGACGCCATGACCAGAGTCGTGATCTAGGCTGGATGAATCTCATTTGTGCTGGACGCAATTTGTTTTCTTCACACATGGTGACTAGCCGCTCACCATTGTCATTTGTGGTCTCATAAAAGCAGTGTCGTCCTACAACTGTCGGGTGATGGGAATGGCTGTCTAGTCCAACTCTAGCGTTGAAATCACCTAGGACTAAGTGGATGTTGTGCCTTTTGACTTGGTCCAAGTGGTCATTCAGTGAAGTGTAGAATGCATCCTTGTCATAAACGGTGGAGCACTCCGTTGGAGCATACACAATGGTGATGGTTAACTGGGGATTTCCATAGAATGTTGCTGTTAGAATTCTGTTGGTGATGACGTGAACACACTGTAGACATTTGTAGATGTGTTTAGACATGAGTAGTCCAACGCCCCCCAATCTCCTGTCAGTGGCTGAGCTGTAAACAAGTACCCAGTTCTTATCATCAGACCATAGCTCTTCAGTATGGTTGGAGGTAATTAGCCGATGCTCTTGTATGCCGACTATATCAATACCAGCATCAGCACAACCAAAGAACAGCTGATGGGTTTTTCCTTGTTGATATAGGGTACGAACATTGTAGGTGGACACAACAAGGGGTTTGAAGGTAGGCAGACGACGCTTATCAGGACCAACGGTCCGTGATGACTTTCCGGTTTCCCGCTGGCCCGTCATGGAGTCATTAGTAGACGGACGCCCAGCTGCCTTCATTGTAGTATTTAGATTAATTCTTGTAGTTTTCGTAATCGTTTCTTTGCCAGACAATATTTTAGTCTGGGTCTGGCAGAACTGAACGGGTGATTGGCCCTGAACAGCCTGTTTCCGGAGGCATACAGCGGCCGAGCTCTACTGGATATGATGTAGGTCGCCCCTGGCCAGGAACACGTTAGCCAGTAGTGGAAATATGACTTGTAGTGACGTGTTCAGCACTTAGGTGGGCAACCAACAAAGGCTACGAGCCCCACCCGCCCGAGTTTGGAATCAGAGTATCACTCTCCTAGGTGAGCAGCCAACCAAGGCTACGAGCCCCACCTGCCCGAGTTTGGAATCAGCGTATCACTCTCCTATGTGGGCTACCTCCGATGGTTGACGAGCCCCACCTACCCGGAGCGGTCTGGTTTTAAGGCGCAAGAGATCCGCCTGCACACCTCTGCCCTCAGTTGAAAACAGGGATCGGCACGAGAAGCCGGGCAGTATGAGTTTGAATAGGAGAGGCTATTGGAGACGCAGACCAATGGGACATTTCATGGATATGGGGAGGCTCAAAACCCCATACCGCCCCGATCATTCCTAAACCTTTGACCCCAAAGTATTATGATAAAAGCCTTCTTAACGTGATCACAGAACACTGTTTTGCATTATTGTAATTGACGGAGAGTAAACCGTCAAGTGATTATTTAGTGTCATGAATTGAACACATTTGTATGGTGAAACAGCGTTCATTAGCCTGAACATGAATTATAAAAGATATGTGAAATAAATCAGAGAGCCTTGATTCATGATAAAAATCACTACAAGGTAGACCCAGTTTAAGGGACATTAAACAGCTGTCACTTTGAAACTCCATCATAACTGGTTGTTTAACTATAGGGCTTGACAAGGACTTCGTACTTTTAAGAATGCATGATTCACATTGCGAAGGAGGACGGTTCAACAGTGATATTGACAAGATGCAAGGTCAAACGTTGACAGTGCGAAGGTACATGGTTCATATTGCAAAGAAGCAAGGTGCAACGTTGACATCAAACATGATCAATGGTGTACATTGACAAGATCGAACGTGAACATTAACAAGTTGGAACATTCACATTAAGAAGGAACAACTTCCACAATGCGATATTAAGCTACGTGCAACGTGCATATTGCGAAGGTACAAAGTCAATATTAAGAAGTTACAAGGTTCATATTAAAAAGGTCAATATTAAAATGTCGTTCCAGGGCAACCGTACATATAAGTTGGTGTGTGGCAAGAAGGTGCCATCTTGGTGCCGACATGCACCAGAGAACAATCTTTAAGTAAGTTACAATCAATTACGTAATGTGTCAATATCAATTCAGGAGAACAAAACTTAAATTAGTTTCACCTTTACATATTTATCAAATATGTAGGAATAGTTTTCGTAGTCAACAAACAGTAGCTCGAAGTAAAAAAACAAATCATATTTTTTTGGAAACGTTTTTATGTTGCAGTATCATCGTAACAATTTTTCGAGCCGAATTTTCAAATGGAGTTGATTCGCTGTACATACTACCTTATCCGCATACTGCGAATACCCGAGTGTTTTTTTTTTCAGAATTGACGAGCAATAATAAAGCTGTTTACGATTTTTTTCAACAGGCAACTACTGTTTACTAAATCAAGTTCAAAAGGTTAAACTGCCAGCACTGACTACAAACATGGTTTAGAATTAATCCGTCAATAATTAACCGCTGTGTTTGTCTTGTGACAGTCTTGAAAACATTTGCGCTACATTGTATTGTATACTTAGCCGCCATATACAGATACATTTTGTTATAGGCTCAAGAAAACGAGCTGTGTGAAGCTCAAGATTTACGTCTATAATATAACTTGATCAATCTTTAAAAATGGTGAGCAGATATCAATGTTTACACAATTATTGGGCAGCAGTGTAAATTTCAATTCAAAATTTGTCTGAAACGACCAATGTAGCATTCTTACTCGTCCTATTTTTGACAAATTCGTCTAATTTGTTTATTTAGACGAATTTTGTTCAAAAACTGTTTCGTTTTTGCTAGTCATGTTGACGCGTCGCTTATTCATATCCAGTACATGCATTGCTTTGAATTGTTACAGAGGATATTTACACGAATTTGCGTCGTGATAAATAGATTATGTATCTTGATTGACGGAGAGCGAGTCGCATTTTTGCTATCTTGCTCTGCACTGAAAAACGTACTTTACCCCTAGCAACCAAAGTACTATTCGATGAGAACCGATATTGTCTGCACGCATATACATTATGCAACATAATGCGTGTTGCACGTATTATGTTTCCAAGGGAAACCGCTGCAGAGTTGGGTTCAGACATTTTTTGAAGGGGTAGTTTGGAAAAGTGTAACTTTCCCCTTTTTTTCGTACTCAAATTTAAAGTACATTTTAATTGTATTTAAAGTAGATTAATCATTTATCGCTTAAAATCAAGCAGAATCTGTGGAAGAGGTATTTCAAAATAAATATTGAATGCTTTATCTCATGGTGTAGTAAAAGTTACCTCCCTCGGTGATCCATTATGGAGCATTCTATTTGTTTTCCCACGGCTTCGCCTCGGGAAAATAGAATGTTTATTGGATCACCTCGGAGGCTAGTTTTACTACTTCACTCAAGGTAGTCAGTATTTGTATAATACTCAGTGATATACGGAGAGAGAAAAAAACCCACAGAACCACAAGCTTTATTTTCTGGTGAGACTCGAACCTTCTACCTCTTGTTTACCTGTGCAGATGTCTTAACACCCGACCTACAAGCTTGAACAGATCTCCAATGAAGACGATGCCCCATAATGTATGTAGATTAATAATGGTGTTGATAATGATGACCTAAGGGATATTGGAAATGCAATTTTCATCGTAAAGGAAATAATGGTTACACGTATGCATGACTTCGAGATGTTTTTATAGATCGATTAAATAATAATTCGGGTATATAAAGGGTTATTTACAAGTAATCATATTCCTTCATTTGAAAATATTCGGATTTGACCTTCACCGACGTGGTAAATGTATTCCTATCAATTGCGACATCAAATTATGACTTTCGGAAAACGGAAAGCTGAAATTTCTCAAACTTATTAAACTCCTGCTCTACATTATATTTGCATTTCTATTTTAACTTGAGCAATATAGTCATTCCGTTGGACCCCCCTCCCCCCAAAAAATAGCGATGCGTTAGAAGCAGCCCATAACCGTAACTACGATATTCGAAATTGCCTTCTTTGCTTTTAAAGTACTTCTAACAAGCATACAATTCTTTTTATTACCAGAATAAAGAATCTAAGCCCTCCATTTTGGAGTTCAAGAGACAAACCGGCGATGACTTGTCTCCTTTGGAACGTCTCTTTCTTGTCCTGTCCATCTTCGCTGTTGGATGTGCAGCGGTCCTTTCAATCGGGATGTTTGTAGAAGAAAAACCGGATTCGCCAAAATTTATATTTGCAATCAGTTTGGGTATCACAACAGGTTAGTACTATTTCAATATAAATACATGTAGACAAATAAAGTGGGTTTTTTTTGCACGGTCACCTTTTGCCGGAATTGCATTTGCCATCAAGAGATATTCCACTCGTTAGAATTTGGTTTATTATTAAAGACATCTCGTAAAAGAGTAGCTTTTGGTTATCTGCATAGAATGGGATGATCGAGTTAGGATTTACTATTTATCAAAATTGATAATAAAACTTTGTCCATGTTTTTCATCTACTATTATTTTAAGTATGACCTCGATTATGACCCAATAACCCGAATTTTCGATAGTCCAAAGGTTCATTAGTCCGAAGGGTCATTAATTCGAAGGTTCAATAGTCAAAAGGTTCGATAGTGCGAATATACGATAGGGTTCGATAGTTTGAATGAACGAAAAGGTCCGATGCTCCGAATGGATAATAAGTTTCGATAGTCCGAATGCGACAATCATTTTCAATTCAGAATAATGAACCTTCCGGACTAGTGAACCTTCTTTCCGTTTCATTAAACATTGTGGTGTGGCCAACGAGCACACTATCAAGTTAATTTCTCCAGTCAAATCGGGACTGACTGTGAAATAGATTGTAACAATTTTCGTGATGCCGCATGGTGACCATGTGTTTGTTCAATAAGCGCGTTACTGTCGATCAACCCACTGAGTACAAGGTTTCCAGAACATGAATCTCTCGGCGACTTAGGCCGAGAGTAATAAGTAATTTTACTTTTCATGAATGCATTAGTTTTGAAATTTACTATATCACCACTGGATTATGTTCGCCGTCCATGATTGAAACTTGTGTAGTTCTGCTTGAATCATGGCCCGTCATAAGTTAACGGACACCGAAGTCCAGACAACAAATCAACGATGTGCCCGGCCGAGTCCGGGCGGTGAATCCCCGCCCAGCTTTCAATCCGCCCCGGTGCCGGTGGCTGGTGTTCTCGGCATGCTTGTCCGCGGCAACTATCGCCATGCAATGTTAAAACTGAACCTGTGTTATTCACGACCAACTCCCGGGAGTTTTCGTGTGGCACACACGGCTTGGACATCATGCTCAAAACAGGCCATGCATGATGGAATTCAAGGTGAGAATGTTCTGATAGGCTAACACTACAGGGTATTTATAAAAAAAGGAAACCCAACTTCAAAAAATGAGTATGGACAGACGATATGTAACTGGCTATAAAAATGGTGTCATCTGAAAGTTTCATCTCCATGCTTCTCAATGATACCGTGTTTAGGTTTTCTGAGTCATGCAGCATTGTCTTGAAAACTGGATGCAAAAATGCAGTTGGTTCACTTTCATTAAAAAAAAAACCACACGGTGTGCCTATATTGTTACTGAAATGTCTGTGAAATGGCTTGAATGTTAATCCTCGGGAAAATGGCACATTGTTTTTAATGTGGCTTTGTCAAAACGAGAAATTCATGGCAAATAATACAATTCAGTTTTGAAACCAACCCGACTTGTTTCTTTTTATTTCTTTTTATGCACTCGTGTCTTTTTCTTGAATACTTATTATCATGCACACCATGCCTATTGTGTTTGACATGAAAGTGAACCAACTGCAATTTTGCATCAAAATCTCATGACAGTTTCGCTCAGTGATGCATGACCCTGGAAATGTAAACAAGGTATCATAGAAAAGCATAGAGATTACGCTTTCAGATGATACCAGTTGTATAGCCAGTAATCATTTGGTCTGTCCTTACTGGTTCTTCAAATTTGGGTTTCCTTTTTATTGAAACACCCTGTACAGCATTTGTTTTGGGTTTTGTGTTACTGTGCGGTATCGTGTGAAGTTTTTGGTCACCGTTATCCTGATTTTAATTTTAATGCTAGGCCTCAGCTCAGCGCAGCCACCGGTAGGCGAACATATGGAGATCGAGCGACCTTTGATTGAGTCCTACAGTTTCCATTTTATAGCTCCATGGTTAGACCTAACTAGGATAGTTGAATTAGGCCTAATGATAGTTAAACTGAACAAAATGTCCAATTTGGCTCAAGAGTTACGACACATTGAATGCAATATCACCATGATCACTGAGACCGGGCATCGGTGTTGACGTAGGCATAGGCCTATTATTTGATACAGATTTGATCATTCGCTGAGGTTAAGGGCGATAGTTAAATCTAAAAGGCCCTATCCCCTAAAAGCTGAAGGTGAATAGGCATCACCTAATCACCGAGGCTTTCATTTCGGTAGCCTACTAGGTCAGCTTTATACCTGGGTAGCTTGTTTGCATGATCCTGGTTTCCTGCAGCTGAGCTAGTCTAAGTGCTTGATTTATTCATTTCCTTTTGCAATTACCTTCATCAACGGAGATGCCTGGTCCCTACTTTATTTTCTTTGAAAGAGAAAATACAAATTATTGAATTTTATTAGTGGTTTTGATTCTGCACCAGCCATTTTAATTAATAATATAATTTATAGTTAGGCCTTAATATTATAACGTTATAACGTTGAGGCACGCAGTAGGCTAATGAGGCTTGTTTCATTTTTGTATGGGACCAAAACTCATGCAAGTATTTAGCTGGGGCTAGCGCCTATTTAGCCATTTCATTTGTTTCATTTGTATTTCTCCCAAATCGTGGCCGGAGTGCCAATTTGAAAATTAAAAATTGGCCTAATAAAAATAAGTTAACGAATATATTTATATATATTTTTAATCCAAAAAAATACTGGACATAGAGGTTCTCGGCAATTAATTTTTTCAGGCCATTTCTGACAAATGTTATTGTTCTGCAGCTAATCTGTGCCTACCTTGCGGCATTGGTTTTTTTTTCAACAAATAAATTAAAAAGGGGGCCTATGGATAACACTGCGGCAAAACCTGAGCAGTTTTTGGCCAGTGCATGTAACACTTATAACGTAATTATAAACACAATCATGATAATATAGTACATAACTAAATGTAAAGACAGCACATTAATACAAATTAGAAAAAAAAAGAGGAGTAACAGTGTCCCATCTGGCATGATTAATCTTGACAGTTCATAAGATGAAATAATACTTCCTTCCACATTTGTTTGGGTTTTTTGCAAAAGATGACATGATCACTTATGGTGTATTTCAGAGCAGCTGCTTTCGGAGCAGTTTGGCAGATCACTGGATGGGCACTATCTTTAACTATTTTTGAGATGACATGTTTATTGTTAACCCCATGAACTCGGCCAAGGAGTCCAAATACACAGTAGGCTCCGCTTGATAATGTATATAAAACCCAACCTTAAATGATGTAGGCAAAATGCTAAATTCTTTTTTACACAATTAGGGGGGACCTCATCATTCGAGGTATAGTTTCCCTCCTGTTTAGCTTAACATCCTTTCTGTCACTTAGGCCAACTTATGAAGCCATATGAATTACCGTACTAACATTTAAAGTTGTAATGAAAAACTAAAAGTTTAATAATTAAATAATAATAATTTCTACTAATGCTATAACAGGGAGACTTTCCCATAGACTTGTACACAAACGTAAACAATCACCTAACCCAAGTTTACCTTATCCTTTCTTCACATAATTCGGTGTTTTTACTCATTGGACCACGAAAAATCGATCTGGATGGTTTGCGACATTAACAATCCTTGTCCTAAGGGTTGTTTTAAGAATAGGGTGACACCAATTTGTCAGCCCAACAAGGCGTGTTGCCCTAATTCAGATGCGAGTTGCAAAAAAATGATTCTGTACATTAATAATAATAATGTATTGATAAACACCCCAACAAAAACAAATAAAACACCCCCCCCCAACACCCCAACGAACAAACAAAAAAAATATAAAAAAACAATAAATACATCTAAAGAGGTAGATATGTTTGCAATGGATAGCTGCTGCTTTAAGTATTTTCTGCGGACATCCATTTTAATTAAATTGACGCAATATAAAAAGCATGACGGCATAGCGGAGGATGAAAATACACCATAAAGTGTACGCTGTTTTATATGGTCTGTAGAATTCTATACAATTAACCATACGTTGCTTGTTTACGTGCTTGACCCAGATCTTTTGCAGCCTGGTTTTACTATCCATATTTGAATGTTATTATATTTTCCCATTATCATGTTGATGCACCGTACGTAGGTCTCCTACTGGGTATGATTTTTGTTGGCTTCAAAAACAAGAAACAGATAAAGCTTGCTAGAAACATTTCTTTACATGAAATGAATATTGCTACGTAAATTACAATAAGCCATTTGCGTGTTAAATTTGAATAAAATCTGGAACGCTGACTTAATACAATGCTTTGCACGTTTTAACCTAGCATTCTCCCGACCAGAGACTGTTACTATATCACGTGATTCGGGGCAAGCCTTATGCTAGCAACCCCCAGCTCCGGCACGGTCGGATGTCTTTGTGCCATTCTCACCCATTGTGAACGATGTATTGGTGCTGAGCGTCTCTTACGTAACTATGCAAGAGCTTGCCCCGAATCATGTGATTAGCAACAGTGTCTTTGGTCTGGAGAATTCACAGTTAAAATGTGCCAAGCATTCTGAGCAAGTCATTGTACCAGACGTTTTTCAAATGTAAATCCCAAAGGGTATAGGTTACACGCAAATGGCTTATTTGGAACTTTGTAAATTAAGTTCAAGTGTTTGATGATGTCATTATATCGAATTGTACATAGTCCTGGCTATTTTGTACTGTATTTTATTTTAAATTAAACACGGAGTAGGCCTACTTATCTTATTATCAAATGGAAAAAAAAAATAAGCTAACGTTTAAATGACTAATTATATTTGGTAGTACATGTAACGGCTAATTCAACAAGTTCAATGTATAAGGGAGTGTATTCAATTATAATTGTGCTTTTGTAAGAAAACAATCTTAACGCTTCCAGATAATTTCGCTCCAAAAGTATACAGCAAACGTGGGCGCCTATTAAGGGGCCCGAACCTCTATTGACAATATTATCCAATCAACAAAGTGTGGCGAAATGATTATAATACCGAACTTTGTAATGTGCATTATTATCCATGTTTAGTTTGCATTCTACACCAATATGGAAAAGAGGCAGATTGTTTGGTTTAGGAAGAGGGCCAACGATATGTGGCAAGCATGCCAATGATGTTTACTACATTAATGATGTTTGCAACATTAACTCTTTAAAAAAAAAAAAAAATCACTCCTCTTTTTGGGTTATACTCTTTGGGGTAAAAATGTTTGTACTGCCTGTCGTCCCATGGGGAGCGCGTTGCGTGTTTGGCGAAATTGGCTTCGAGCGACGGGCAGTGCCTCAATTCAAAAACTAAATAAAGAAGTTGGGTAGATAGTTCTTAAGACAGACTTTGAATTTGGCCGTTAAACATTTAACAAGTTGTATTTAATCTTTGTAAAAAAATACTGATGGGTCATGCCATCCGTCTCTACATTACGGGCACACTCTAGCAAAATGTGGTTCGGCAGCTTTCTATACGAAAACCTCGTTGGCTCGGGGTTTTGTGCGTAAACATTATCAGTCAGCCGATCACGCTAAATTGACTTCGGCCAAACCGCAAGTCCCATTATAAGGAATAAGTTAACCAGACCATTTTTTTTCAAGAGTATGTCTCTAATGTACGAGCGATGGACCAAATCGGTGTGCTTTAACTGCAAATAAGTCTTGAGTAATATAGGCATATAAATAATAAAATCACGTGACAAAATATAAACACTTTGGCTAGCACTCACTTGTTGTGGTGGGGCTAGTGAATGGTTAACAAGCGTTCCAAGGTTTTGGGCCCAGTGATGCTAAGCATGGCAAGAGTTTGGGGCAAGCTTGCCCCGTTTAAGCTTGTTTAAAATGTTTCCAAGGCAAATATCTTTTAGCAAATAGAAAGGTAATTATTGTTACGTTATAGCTTGTTAACGTATTTACGGCCATTTAATACAGTTAAACATTGACCGAGGAGAAATAAATTAGCGGCTCAAAAAACTATGCCAAAAAGTCAAATCAACTCTCACTGTGTGGATTTCTGTGCTGTCTGAGAATAATGTTATTATATCACGTTGTAAGTTTCGAACACTGTGAAATATATATCGTCTCTTGTTTGTAGTGTTCCTTCTGGTGTATCCTGCACACGGTGTGTTTTGGAGGATGCCTTACAGCCTTCTGTTAGATTGTTTGTGTAACCTGGTTCTGGTTGCCTATTGCATGATGTATTACAAACGGACGGAGAATAAAGAATCCATACTGAATGGAGAAAAGATGCAGAAGGTAGATCTTACGTACAAGAGCGTAAGTGAAATGTGTGCACATAAAAAAAAGGTGTTCCAATATCTTCTCATTCATAATTATTTAGTTCGTATTCCTGTATGGTTATTTTCAAACAATCTACAAGCTGTATCGTATTCGGTAATCCCCTTTGCTATTTCCCATGTTTTCAGCATTGTCAATATTTCTAGCATCGTGACTTTTTACGTAATTCCAGTCATGTAGGCATAATACAGGTTATTTATGGATTATGACAAACTGCCTTTGGACAAAAACACAAATTTGCGAACCGTCGACATTTGGCTTGAGAGCTCAATTGGTAAAGTGCTGAAATGGCAATTTAAAGGTCGAAGATGCAAACGCAGATTCACTCATATTTAGTTAAGAGGTAAAGTCTGGGTTCCTGTATAGGTCATGTTCACATAATTCTTATAGACGATTTAATAGAGACATTTGTTGCCCGTCTTAAACAACACCTCACGATTCACTAATTTTCTTTCTATCGCAGTTATATCTGGTCTTGGGTGGAGCCGCTGGTCTTGTGAAGGTTGTGTTGATTCCTCACTCTTTCGGAAAGTACTGGCAGGCAAGAACAATGAAGTTTCTGTGTAAAGCAGAGACACCAGATCAAGGTAACTCAAGTTGATTCAAGTGCGCATAACTAGGCTAGCAGGAATTTTTTTCTCCAGTGTCTGCTATGATCAAGGGCTACTAAATAAAAGTGAATCTAAATTGATTTCAATTTCCAATATTTAAAAGTCAGCAGGCGCGGATCAAGGAATTTGTGTGTGTGTGTGTGTGTGTGGGGGGGGGATGTTTCATCAGCAAATCAATGCTGAAATGTTGACAGGTTTTAACTCCGGCATCTTGGCTTCCGTAAAATGAAGGGGGGGGGGTGCTTGCACCGTACTTTCAATGGGTGCGCTGTTGAAATCCAACGATCATGAACATTATATTACAGAAACCCCTGTACCCCAAGTCCCAACTGCCTCTGTCCAAGTGTTGTTGACAGGCAGACATGATTAACAGTATGATTCTTAGAATCGGGTGTCACAGCTTGGGCAGGGGGGCAAATTATTTTTCATATATTTCCATGAAAAGAAACTGCAATCGGAGCTGGGGGAGGTGGTGTTTCGACCAAAAAAAAAGCCCTACTGGATCCGAACCTGGTATGTAAAGCTTACCCCATTTTTCAAAACTATCCCTTTAGCGTTCTGAACATTATTCAAAAAGATAAGAGTGTATGGGGGTCCGCAGTGACTGGCAGGCGCGGCGAATCGGTCGTCTGTTGTCGACTTAGTCCGTCTGAAAAAGATCAAGATAAAATAAAAACAAATTATATCCATGCGTTAATGTATTCGTCGATGCATTCTTACGCAATGCTGATGATGACTCTCCCATCCTCTACCAACCCAAGCACGTGTTCCTTTCTGAAAAAAATAGCATTGCTTCTGATGCGTCGTCAAGAAAATACTTGATAAAATGTGTGCCAAAAAAAAGCATAACATTTTATTGATACATTGGCATTCCCTCCGTCTAAAAGTAATGAATGGATTCTCTCCTGGGCTTTAAGAAAAAAAACTGCATTGATCTGAATGTTATTTCTAAAATAAGGGAGGAATGGAAACCGATGATACGGTTCTCTACCTGATTTGGACGGTTCCAACTTGATATCACATGAGCAATTTACTGAAAAAAAAAATGTTGTCAAAAAATACATGAATGCCAGGTTTAATAGTAACATTTATTACATTGGTACGTGTTTTATGTTTTTAATGGCATTCATTGCTAGATGCGAAGGTCAAACATCTGTTCGTGATGTGTTTGCTGTTGTTGAATCTTCATCTGGACGTAAGTATACGAATAATATTTTTTTTTGATTGCAATGGAAAGAACAATTTCATGAGTCAATAGAATATTCCATCCTCATGAACCTTCCTTTGCACAATGAGAACCATTTACAGATGTGAAACGTCCATTGTTCTTTTTTTTCTTACAACACCATATCATATCCTCGTCATCTGATTGGTAATGGGCTTCGTGTCCAAGTACCCCATCAACGACCAGAAAAGAAGAGTTGGGGTGACTTAGACAGGTTCACGATCCATCCACTGCGCATTTCGAATGTATCCAAAGTTATTGGATGCGGGGATTAGTCACGGAGACCATCGCAGAGTGAATACGAACCTGGCTTTTACACATTCAGAAAGTCGTGCGGACGCTGTGCACACTGTCATCCACGGAGCTCTCAAAAGAGGTACAAACGTGCCCTCTTTTGTTGGCGCACGGAGCCTATAGCCACCATAAGCTTGACTGTGCAATGGAACGTTCGTTGTTTTTGCCTTGCGGCCGTGTTGAATGATTCAATAATACGCTATTAACGGCCCACCAATCAGATGAAGATGGAACTAAATCAGAAAACTCACTGGAAATGCTCACTTTGATTTTAAGGTTATATTGATTGATCCGGGTCCAAACAGTTTTCTCTGATCTGTCAAGTTTGTTCCGTCTGATCTGTTTCTTTGGTGATCTGTTATGTCAAGTTTGTCTATACTGAATGTTTGGTTTGAATGTTCTACTGTGCATACGTAATTCATGTGAAGGTTAAATGTTCTTACTATTCTATTTTCGGCAGCTAACTTCCGTGGCGTTTTTCGTGAAAATTGACGAGACAGGATTGGCAAATTCAGAGATTGTGAAGCTGGTTGTAGGAGTTATTTATTCCACTAGTATGTGTGTCCTTGGCTTCTTGTTTGTAAGTAGTCCATGTTTTCGTTTGATAACCAGTGAAATAAAAATATTCATGAAAAATCACCTGAAAGAGTTGTACTGGAATAAACAAAAATAAATAATTCAGGTATGAGGAGTGTCTCAGGCTTGATATAAATGGTGCTGTTATATTTTTGCAGTTATACAAAAAATGGAAGGCTCTGTTGGTTGTCATCCCTTTGGCAAGCTTGGCTGAGTTGGCCTACATCACATACCACCTGATCGTTGTGAGTATGACTAATGCAATCCGTAACAAATCTCTCATCCTCTATTCCCTCCTGTCAATGACATTGCTGTGAATTATGTGGTAGTTTGTTTTTTAACGGCTGAAATTAGTTAAGTAGTTTTACATTGTGGTAAAATTGAAGTTTAGAAAAACATTATTTTCTATTTTTTTTAAATATCTTCTGGAGGGGGTAATCTTTTTTTTTTAAAACAACTGATTTATAGTGAATTTCCTTTCAACAGACCGGACAGACCTGGACCAGCTTTCCCGATGAGGTCATCCCTGCATTTATCATTGTTGTATGCATCGGAAGTCTTTATGTGAGGATCTCTGTATGCTGGTCTGTGATCTATATATACATAAACATTCGGACCAAAGTTGGTATGTCAAACTCTTGCGACAAAAAAAAAATCGTTAACTTATTCTTTTTCTCATCTCTGTACCGACATTAGTTATTGGGGCCTTTTTTAAATGTTCATTTAAACGTTTACTAACTTGATCATTTTCATTGTTTTAATAACTCATCACTAAAAATAGAGGAAAAAAAATGCCACTTTGTAAACCCGATACACTTTTTTGTCAAAGGAGGGGGAAAGCTAACTATTTGTAATCTCGTCAGTTCTCCATAACATACAATGGAGGTGGGAATATGACTTTTGAGGTAAAAAACGTGCTGGTATCTACAAACGACAATGTTTTTTTTCTCAGGACAAATCTTTGATGGGCCCTAGAACCAAATATCTTTTTTAGGACATACTGGCTAAATGCAATGCTTGTATCATCAAAGGCACAATTCCCCCCAAATATTTCCCCTATCTACCCAATGATATCATAAACAAACTTTTGAGAAAAAAAATCCAGTATTAGAGCGTCGTGCATTGGCTTGCTAACCGTAGTAATGGTTGTTTAAACCGATCACCATATAGGATCATCATTGCGCATCATTGGATCCCTTGAATTAATCACAGTGTCAAGTTAAAAACCGTTGCACTTTTTTGACAAAAACAAACAAACAAACAAACAAAAGTGTTTAGAAATATCTCACTTACATTTACTGACCGGCGTATTACGTATACAATTTATATATTTCTTTTGGTTTAAAAGTATCGGGTTTAGAAATGTTCTCTATATTTTATTCAGCTAAAAGTGAAAACGTCACAACATTTATGCTCAACTGGTTATCAAACCAGAATCACATTGTGGGTACGAGAGGGCACATGACAGGTCACCAATAGGCCTACAAGTGAAAGATTCCCATATTAATATCGAAATCCGCCTTCCCTCATGATACGCGTCATTTGATAGGCCAGTTCTAGCCATCCAATCTTAAAGATGACGAGAAACACAACTTGTGGAGATGAAGTTGATAGAATGAAAGTCCTGGTGTTCAGCATCTATAAAGGTCGACAGGGGCGTGTCCTAACTGACATTTGTATACAGGAATTTAGAATGTGATTTATATTTTTCTGACTGAAGACTGGTGGTGCCTTTTTTGTTTCGTTTTAAATATCACAGTAAATAAAGGGTGAAAACTGTTAGAAAGAGGAGTAAATTTGAATTTATTTTTACATAATTATACACTACAACGAAGTTGATGGGGTCCATTAACAAAATCCGTTTAGTGATTGTTCGTCATAGTGATTGTGCATTATATTAGAATTTACCAATTCGGGAGCCAAATGGGCTATTCGTTATAGCCAAATATTCGTCAAAGCGGTGTTTGTTATAGAGGCGTTTTAAATTGTATTTAATTATATAATTTAATGAATTAATTTAAAACACTTATATTACACAAGAGGCATTGGAACATCAAGTGATGAGGACACAATTAATTTAAAACCAAATATTGTTAGCAAATGGAAGAAGATGTGCAGGAAGTAGATAACGATCATTACACTAACATTATTTTCCGAAAGCCAAAAAAAATCCAAACATTTTTAAACATCAGGAAAAAAATAGAAATTTAAATAGGAAAACAGGCCAGGGCTCAAGGGAAAATGTTGACCAAAGGTCAATTGTTGACATTTGCTCTTAAGCAGGGTAGCCACGAGCAAAAAGCATATTAACGATTGTCACACTTTTAATCCAGAGTAAAACTGCAATCTGCATCTGGAATCGTTCAATTTCGTTTCTTTGTTTCACACTGAACGTGCGATACTTCAATGTATTGCTTTAAGTAATAACAAAACACTGTTCGTTTTTGTTATATTTCTTTCCTTAAAAATAGCTTTAACATATACATGGTATATTTTGTTGTATTATATTTATTTCTTATTTTAACTGGTGGGCGATAGAGTAGAATCCACCGGTCTCCCATGGGTCCCAACATACAAAGAAGACAATTAACATAAACAATCAACACTAACAACTACGCGTTCACATAAGGTCACATTTATTTTCAAAGTCACCAAGCATATGAAAATAGGACCTGCCCGAAACCAATATACCCTACTGGATGCTCTGTTGACAATATTAGAAAAATCCATATTATCACTCCCAGTGACTAAGTTCCATGACGGCTGGCAATTTATTCAGTTTAATTCCGTTTTCTGGATGTTTAATCGGACAATAGTGTAGCACTTAGTTAATTAAATCTAGCATCAAGATACAAATTCACAGTGTATCCAAATGAATTAAGGGAAGAAAAAACAACCTAACATTACTTGTATGGAGCCAATTTTCTTCGGTTTGATATATACATTTAACATTGTTTGTCAGTTTTATTTGTACCAGATAAAAATCGATGCTGTGCCTTGCTATTAACTCATAATCATTAGTTCGTTGAAGTTTTGTTTTCTTTTTTCTATCTTTACTGTGTAATAATGCAGGAAAATGGTAAATTCATTACTGTTTTGGTCATCCGTTATCAGACATACTTGGGTAAAACCAGTTTGTATATCAAAAATGATTACAGGCCACGTTTTGAAAACTGGCTAAGTTTTACGACCTTTCAGTCAATGCTACTTGATACTTAGTTAATACACATACATAGTTGCTTTCAGGTCAGTTTCTAACTTTCGAGTTGACTGCTTCTTTAGAGACACTTTTGATTGTTATTTTGTGTACAAATCATCAAGTAGGAGTTGCTATTGCTGCAAGATAAAGCCTTAACGTTATCATGCTGTTACGATGATGTAAAGACCCCAAATGCAGAGATGCCACAGGGTCGGCTTAAAAAAAAAACCCGGAACTGGGTCTGCTTGAAAAAAAAAACAAGAAAAAAAAAAAAACCCGGAACGGCTGCTTGAAAAAACGAAACTTTTTTGTGTGTGAAACAGCCACTCCGAGTCCGACACAAAATCCCCGTTGTCATCTTTATTTTATAGCCAAGCCAAGTTCCGTTTATAGTCTAAATTTGCATCTATGGCCTTTAAGCTGTCGGTTCGTTCAATCACTTTGACTTTTTCCATATTCCTAATTTATTTTTACTACCCGAATGTCCAACGTAATATTCGACAGGAAACATGCACGATTCCATCCACAACGCTGCTGTTTGCATTACGCGATGCGTTCTACGAAATTATGGTAAGGCCAAACACAAAAGTCTCCGGTTTCTGGTATGCGCGCACGTCGCCGTAGCCATGCGCGTCGGCAAAATGAAAGAGGTTTTTTTTCTTCAATGAAAGATGATGTCTCAAACCGCCAAACTCACTGGTTTGACAGGAATCCTGCTGCTGCACAATTTTAACTTGTTTTTAGATGGGGTTATGATCGAGAATAAGCTTTATGTGGCCTCTCTGGACTCCCATATATTTGCACGAAGTTTAGTCGGGCACCATTTGCAGTCATCAGCCGACATTTGAAGCCCCCCCCCCCCAAAAAAAAAAAAACAGGTAAAAAAAAAAGCCACGTCGCCGCACCACATTTTTGGGCAAACTCCATACCAGAAACCGGAGACTTATTTTTTTTGGCCTTAGTACCCGGCTTCTTAGTGTATTCATATATATCACTGCGATCGGAAACCACCGATAACTGAAATGATAGACTTGACTTCCAGGTCGAATGTTACATGTGCTTAGTGCATAACACACCCGCACGCAGCAGTGAGGCACGCGCGAGGCGCCGTTGTATATTGCGTGCAAGTACGTTGGCCGTCTGTATCGCATGCAGGCTCGGCAACAACAAACACTGTTTTTAAGACTACTTCAACGAACATGTGTGGTCCGTGCGTGTGCCTAAAATCGAGAGCGCCAACGAGGTTAAAAATTAAATGCATTTCCACAGTTTCTTTTTCGCTTTTCCGGCTTTTTTTGTGAGATTTAAAAAAACACACCTGAAATTCGGTTAAAACCGAAAAAGTGGCAACTCTGCAAATGGTTAGGCGTAATATCAAACCAAAAATAAAAGAGACAAAGATGACTGATTGTGTTAGATGAAGTAAATCAGAAAGTGTAGCCAGTTGTATATTTTCCTGTCGTGTTTATGTTATACATGATTTTGTTCAGTTGTCTACTGCTTTTCGTGTCCCATATCCAATCATCACTGTAGCCTTTGTCAATTGACATACTGGTATACATATCTGTAATTTGTCTTTCCCGACGTGTCATTTTTCCATCAAGGGCGGATCCGGGGGGGGGGGGGCGAAGAGGGCCATGCCCCCCCCCAAAAAAAATTCAAAATCTTTTTTTTTTAGTGACTGTGCAATAAAGGCAGGCAATGAGTACACCGCCATATTGTTCTCCAAAAACATTGGTTAAAGTGGTCAGAAATTGCCTCACATCGCACCACAAAGCATCTAGACCCCTCTTTTTTTTTGGGGGGGGGGGGCCTTAAGCGGGCCCCCAACCCCACGCCGCATTTTTTTGGACACACTTTTTGGGGACCAAATTTTTTAGGGCCCCCAAACAAATTGTGTTCTGGATCCGCCCTTGTCTTCCACATGTTCCTTTTCTCACCTTTTTACTCCGCATGTTCCAGTGGCATAGGCACGGTGGGGGGGGGGGGGATGAAACCTTGTCGCCCCCCCACTGAGATTGTGAGTTTCTAAAACAATTATCATTGATCTACATGACGCCCCTCCCCCCCCATGAAATGTTCCAGCCCCCCCCCCGAAAAATTCCTGGCTACGCCACTGGCATGTTCTCATGTTGTGTTGCGCCCGATAATATGACTGGTTTGCTAATCCCACTTGTCTGCATAAAGTTTTGTTTTCCTTACATCATATTAAGTACTTGTAACTTTGCAGTTTCCTCATTATTAGTTAATTCGGGATTTCTTTGCCAAAAAAATCTGTTTCGAAAAGTTGTAATGTAACAATAATTACTTGTGTAGATGGATGATTGTTATTAATCCGGGATTATTGTGTAACATAGATACTAATTACAAATGGATTATATTACAATCTGGTAATTTCACCCAGGATAAGATTAAAATCGTATTTGTAAACGTCCGCTGTCTTTTTGTTTGTATTTGTGTTTACAGTAAACCAGGCCTACTGAACAAGCCTAATTTGTATGTTAAATATTCGGCAATTTGATCAGCCAGACATATAAGACCAACAAGCCACCTGCAGCCTTCGTCGAGTATTAATATTTGTATTTGACAGTGTTGTTCCAGTCACTCCCCCTTCTAGATAAGTGACCATTTAACTTCAGTGTTCCAAAATATATCTATACAGAAACTATCAAGAAAACTGAAACAGATCCGATTATGACCTGGTCGCGTTAAATGGCTATATCGGTGACATAGTTGCTTCTTGCATTTAGCCACACATCTAAATTCTCGTGATATCCGTATGATAATTTGTAGTTGAACTTTATCAATGCCTACTAAAAGTCTTCCAGATTATTACTTTTTTTTGGCGAAGAGTTAGAGTCTGATTCGTTTTTATACCGCAACCATTTGACATCATTATGACGTATTATATTGCAACTAACAATGAAATTCCTGCTTAATCTTTTAAAATACGACCACAGAATATGGAATCTACAATGAGGACAAATCTGCCCTGGCCAGTTTCTGAGTAGACACAAAATCTAAAGTGAACGACGCCATATTCCGTGCTTATCCTTTACCGAGAAATGTACAACACCTTTCAGATAGACCGTCAGTTCACACGATAATGGCAAATGCACCAAGTATAGTTGCTTATGTAAATGAGGAAACTTTGAACGTCTGCTTCCTAGGCATCTACATAGATAGCATTGTCAACGAGTGTGTTATCACAAGAAAAAAATGCACTTTAGGGTCGCGTCGGCCTTACCATGTTTAATGCTGTGTGTTAGTGACTTTGTTTAGAGGACAATAGGGTTCCCCTGTTCCCGTAGTGTCCCCAATTTGGCGATGTGTACAAAACATAAGGGAGGTATTCCTGAAAGGTACAAACAAAAAAGGGACAACAGGGGGTCCCCAATTGTAGGCAAATACATGCTGCACAGTGGTATAAGACCCACACATTTAAAAAAATTCCCTAATATCATGCTTTAATTTAGTTTAGTAGAATCTAATAAATTAATTTATAGCAGATACAAATATTTTCCCCAACATCTTTACCGTTTATATCACTCAAGTACATAACGACACAAAACTTAAACTTATTTTATTAGGCACATTGGTGCAACAATAAAAAAAAACCCTGTTTTTCTATACCGAAATTATATCTTCAGATAGAAAACTGTGCACCATCCTGCAGCCTGTTTAGTACCCTTTCAGCTAACATAGCATTTGTTATGAAAAGAGTCTCAGAAAGTGCACAAAAGTGCGGGGACTACCAACGGTAAATTATTGAGAAGTATCCCAAAAAAAGGCAAAACATACTCAAATTATGTTCGCTGATTCATTTTTACAATCGGCCATAAACGGCCTGGGTAAAATTGTCTATTTTCTTCATAAATTGGTGTTCTGATTTTTTGGCTACAAATATAATCAACCGGAAAAGTCGCGCAATGCACCGTTGTGCCGAAGAAAATCAACTTTATAAGCAGTCTTCAGCTGGGACCTAACGTAAAATGCTGTCGTTGGCGACAAAATGAACAGCGCCCTCTATTGTTGAGATTTGTCTAGCACGATCGCTGTGTTGGGCTAGCTCGGTGTCGTCGATGGCACATATCGTGTGGGATATACAGTACCATTATTGCAGAAATTGAGCTGTTTATGGTTTTCTTTTTCATGGAAAATGCAGATAGAATTAGAGATGAAAAGATTTTATTTTGCGCACAACGTTTTGGTATAGGCCCACACTGGGCGCGGTCAGCCAAACGACAACATCATGTTCCTGGTGTTTGTGATTTCAGGCAACCAAACGTGTTTTCTCCAAGGAAGCCAGATACTTTCAAGCACTGATTTGTTGATAATAATGTCCAGCCACAACTCCTGACCATAGCTGACATTGTGATGTAAAGCATCGACAATGACTTAAATGTAAACACTGAGACCATAATATTTTCTGATTATTTTATTTTAATTTGTTTGTTTATTTTTCTGTATGACTTTTGTGAAACCAAACCCAAACGTCCCCCTTTTTCTTCTTACAACAAGAACCCCTCCACTCCATTGTGCATGGTATCACATTTATTTTCTGTTCCATTAATTTGGCAATGGACAAGAAGATCGGACAAACAAAATACGCCACCCTCTGTAAGACGTGGAATAAATATTTGAAGAGAAGGGTCGGCCGGAACAAGAGGCCGGATTATGTAAGAACTAATAATAGACTACAACCGACACAGGCGAAGGTTACATATTAAACTGAACATTTCGAAGCGATTAATTAAGAAAATTTAGGGAGAATTAGATATGTGCCGAATTTAATAGATCACCGTCCACCGCAGCTACTCTCTCAAAAACAACCACATTTTCTTATATGAGCATTTTATAAGTTTTCAAAAAGAGCCGTCTCAAAACAAAAAAAGATTTAAAATAATAGTAAAGTTATCACATTGAAAACTTGCATTTGCAAGCTGGTTTAATCTTTATTTTACATAGTAAATCCAAAATTAACGCACACATACAAATGTTTGGCTTCCGTGCCAGCACGGTGATGAGAAGCGAAGGACGTGTAATAAACGTGAATGCAAAATCGTCACAAGAGGGCGTCATTAATAACTAGCGCCCACTTTTGAAATTTAGCTCCACTAATTGACAATTTCGGTGAGTTACGTTTTTAGATACTTGCCGGCCTAGTTTTCTGTACCCATATATGGTATTTAAACATTGTTGATGTATTTTATAGTACATGTTACTGTTTAAAGTACTTGGAATATACAGATGTCTGGGTCACATATATGGTTTTAAACCTGCGTGCTGGTGCGTTTGTTTATGGTGTAAATCGAGGGCACACACGTGCAACATCATCGGTGAATCGAGGACAGGAACAAAATCGAGGACGACCTCGATTAAAAAACGTGTACAAAACGAATGAGAGCTGTTGCGAAAAAGTTCAGTAACAAACAAAGGAAAAGGGAAGAGGAACAAAAGGAAATCCTCAATTTTGTAGTACAGCAGTACTTTGGAGTCTTGAGCTCTAGCAGCGCGGACTCGTGAGGCAGCGCAGAGTCAGCCACACATCAGACAGGGACACGACTTCACGGTTTCACACTGCATACAAGACTGCCGTATCGCGGGCGGCGTGTGGGAAACCGCTCGTGATTGACATGCTTCGCTGGTTTATCATTCCACATGAATATTCAACATGCTATCTGTCCAATCACTACACTCCTCCCTTCATATATTTTTGGTTTCTATTCTTAATATTTGTTAAACATAATTTTCTCGTTACTCTAGACAATTTAGATTTTTTTTTTATTATTTACTCTGAATCAAAATGATATATAGTTATCAGTCTTTCTGAAATTAGATGTATGATTGGAAAAGATAAAAACAAATCCTCAACATCAATACATTTAACCCTTTTCCAATGAAACTACATGCATAAAACAGTAAATATCTACTTCTATACTTTTGAAAGTGTCAATTTCGTTTAGCGTAATTTTCCTATTTAAATGTTCTCGTTTGGGCCAAATAAACAATGTAAACAGTGTCTTTTGTAAATTGATTTGAGTTTAAACAATTTCAAACGATTTTAAAAAGATTTGGTCACCATCTATTTTTTGTTTTTATCTTATTGTCATTTTTATTTTCCTTTTTTTTTAACAGACTTAAACACATTTCTGGCCACCATAAAAATACCAGTACAAATCAGTTGTTAATCAGAATAATATTTGATACAAATAATGCTGTTTTGCTAACTACCGCTAGGCATTCGCCATCATCGACGCAATTTCATTAAAAATAAAACCATACAGTCTCGATCGTAGTGTTTTGAAGGCACTGTGTTAGAACTAGTCTTTGGGCTATTGGGGTCCCAGTGCGCACCCCCCTTCCCCCGAAAACACCGCCATCGATATTTTTTTTTCGATCCTTGGCATGTCCCCAATAGAAAAAAAAAAATATGTTAACAGTGAACATTTAAGGATGCTCTCTCTAAGGAGGCCAATATTGGAATTTCCCATGATTGAGCTTAGAAGGCATTTTCTTAGCACTAGGGTTGGAAGGGGACGAAACAAAATGCCATAACTTGAGCAGACCCTGACCGATCTTAATCAAACTCGGCATACTTATTCTTCATGAAAAGGTCTTTCCAAAACCATTTTTGGTTGCCATAGAAACTAACTAAAGAGGGCGCTACAGTCAAACGAATTACATATACATGTTTATTTTGAAAATTTTCCGAAAAGTTGCTCATCATTTACATTACAGCTTACTTTTGTCTTGAAAGCCACCAAATCATCAAACAGAAGTTAAGTTATGATTATTTAACTTTTGATGAGCTAATTTGAGAGTTAGGTTTTGACAAATTGAAAATTGTATACATTGTATAAGTTAAGCAAGTCCTGTTGAATGTAGGTTCTGGTATTCTGAGCCTTTGGGTTGGTAGGTGTAGAATATTAATTACATAAATATTTATATATTTATCTGGGTATAGAGTCAGGCTCTGAAGACGGTTTCCACGAGGGTTCAAGACTTTTTTAGAAAAATAAATATATGAACATATACCATGTCAAGCTAAACAAAGATTGGAAAAGGTATATGCATGTATCTGGAAGATTGAACTGACACCTACTAACCCAGCGGCTTCGAATACCAGAACCTAGATTCAGGACGTTGTTTAACTTACACCCCGAGTAAAGCACATAGACACCTCAAGGCAGCATACCCTGTTTCATACCGCCGCGGGAAAACAGGTAAGATTAGGAATGCTCTTTGTTTCATTCAGATAAAGAAGAACACGTCAAAGCATCGATGCTCAGTTTTGCATTAGCTTTCAAAACATTGTGAGTGCAAGACGGCAAATGAAAAGTCATCAAAGGCCAATAGTAAAGCATGAACCAAACACAATGTCAAAAGGCGCGTTCCGTATAGTTCAAGCCGTCCTTGATAGACCAGTAAACTTTATATTTTTACATTGTACAAAGTGTTCTAAAATCATTGTAAGAGGTAGACCCATCTTGAATCCAGCAGATTTTGGGGCGGAGCATGATGTAAAAAAAGAGTGCGCAAGAAATAAACATATTTCCGTCAAATAAACTGAAACTTGAGATAAAATACTCTAGCATTTTTAAACGTCGCATGTGTAAAGGGGTGGTTTATTAAAGTGGTTTGATCAATCGCGACAAATATCCTGCTGCAAGATTGTATTGTGCTTAAAAAATACCTTATACAAGGGCAAAGACTTGGCTATTTGAAACCGTTTATCATTCAAATTAAGCGTTTCTTATATTCAAATTCGTCAATCAACATCGATTTAATGCTTAATTGTGTGTTTTGTAAGAATTTGTTTTGTAAATCAAATTCGTATATTGATCTATATCAGACGAATTCCATCTCTGAATGCTGTCATTTTTCAAACATTTCAACATCATTCCCCTGTCCCATAAGACATGCATCCTATTGCTTTATTTCATTCACCACACACAGCATCTTGTAATAAAGACAGAGGCTACAGCTATTGGGGTCAAGAGTGGCTAGAGGATAGGTGTTTGTTTCCTCCAGACAAAGGTGACAACCGCTGCTCGGTAACTATCAACGGTGTCGTCCTCAAGAAACAACTCAAGACACCTACTGAGACCAATACGTCCTTCCAGGTAAACTACAGTCGCAGCAAAATCGAGAACTACAAGTCCCTGAGCAGTATCCTGAAGGTGGGGGATCACTTCACATGGCCTCGCCATTTGGGCTACTGGCATCATGCCATCGTATCAGAAATTGGTCGAGTTGGAGGGCGTGTTAAGGTCATTCATTGGTGCAAGTCGGGCGATAAGTGGCAGATCACACAAACAGAGCTTGACCTAAACCAAGAACAGGGAGAATTGTTTCGTATCGATTACCCTGACGAGATAGCTACAGATAACCCAAGTAAATTAGTCCTTGCTTGGGCTAGATATAGGTTAAATGACACTGGTTGCAGTCTGTTGCATGATCATTACGAAACGTTTGGGACATATTGTAAGACAGGGCGTGCAGAAGCTGTCAGGTTGGCTGGTCATTTCATAAGATAAAGGCGATCATTTAAGCAACCGTCGTCAACAGAAATTGTCAAATCTCTTACTGCTGATACCATAGAAATGTTATCAGGAATGTCCAATGTCGTTGGATTTGCTGTGCTTGCTGTCTTGGAGAGTTTTTTTTGCGCGTTTGATATTTGCAAGATTTATAAAAGCAGGAATGCTGGTGAAATTTCCCGGCATGATAACATGACCAGCTGTATCCGACGCACTGTCGAGGCGTCGCTGTAGGCGTTGCCACGGGGTTGGGCATTGCTGGATCGCGCATTCTCTCGGCTGTGGGACTTTTCATTGGAGGTATTCTCGGGGATTTTGTTGGTGGAGTATAGGGGAAATTCTTAGGGACTTGTTCGGATTGGAAATTGGTCAAGAAAGAGGACTGATGACAGGGTTATGAAGAGCATCGAAGACCTGAAGCAAGGCGATCAGGTTGTGTTGCATCATGACAAACACGCTATAATCGTGGGTCTTGACCTAACTAATGGTAAGGTCAGGCTAGTGCATTACACCGCAGAACAAGGTGTCGTGGAAGAGTTGATTGATTTTAAACCTCCCGTGTACAGGCTAGAATATAACGATTGTTATTCACCTGAGAAGGTCATACAGAGGGCTAGATCTAAAATTGGTGACCAGACGTATATGAGTTCCAAGACCTTCGCCAAATGCTGCAAAAGAAGGAAAGATGATGCCTGTATTATTTAAACGTTGACAGTTGTTTTGCCAAAAGTAATATAGCTTTGATACAATGAATTGCCACCTTGTTTTACAAATGGAATAGAAACTCACGTAAATAATATGGCTATTTTTTATCATGACAAAAACTGATAGACTAGTTTTGATTTCATATCGACATCTCAACAAAGGAAAGGCTTATACAATTATAAAACGATTGCTATAACACGCCACAACTGAATATCATGTTATTAAATTGCTAATTGTTAACATTTGATATTTTCTGAGCAATTTTCAAATATTGAATTTTGTTCAAAGTATGCCGTTTTTACCTTCTGAATATTTAACTTGTAAATAATTTTACAAATTAAACATATCTTTAAGTAGGTTTAATGGTGCATTTCGATTGCTAGAACCTTTTGGACTCTTAAATATACATCATTTGCTTTTGCTGTAATTTTCAGAAATTGATGGAATTGGGGGGTTGGAAATATATGGCAAATATAGTTACACTGACTTTTTTGAGGTTTTGGGTTCGAAAATGCTATATAAACCAAGAAAATCATTTTCCTGTAGTCTGGTTCCCTGACTCCATTTAAGAAGAAACATAGCAGTTAACATATATTGGGGAATTGAAAGGTCAGGGAACCAGTCTAGCTGGCTTGTACCCGTTCATAGGTGTGTAATCGATTGCAAACAAGTGCGATGGTCAACTGGGGCCAGTATTTAAAAAAAAGCCAGTTTTTCCAACGCTGATCGGCCGATCAGCGTTGGAAATTGATACAAAAATACCACTTTTCTTGAAAATGACAGTATACCAGGTGCCATGATTTTACAGGATGCTTTACACTGTCATTCACTAACAGTCCAGCAAGGTATTTCAAAATGATTTGGTAGTTTTATTTTTTTGATGTTTGCAAATGTTGTATTTTCCCTTTAACATATATCCACATTATTGTATATCCAATAGACTTGATTTACACAATAATAAGACTGAAGGATGGTTACCAGGGGTGTGAGTGAGCACTGACAAAAAACACCTGCAAAAAGGCGTAAAAAAGCTAAACTTTGGAAATCTCCTTTACTTCTGTACACAGCAAGTGAGGACAAAAAGCTGAATTCAAAACAAATATAAGCAGAAATCACACCCCTGGGTTACATTTGTCGCAAAATAATGTTATCTAGTGTATGGTGTTTTGAACTGTGTGTGTACTGTTTTCTACTACTAACATAAAGCATTGTATGACCCACACAAAAGCGTTTCAGACGGTCACTTTTGGGGAGATAATGTAGCGTGTTTTATTTTTAAACTTTGCTGTAGGCCGGACGTTACAGTATCTAAAGCATTATTTAAATAGATCACTTTAATCATTTGTATAATTCATTTCCATTCAAAATTTCCATTCAGCCAATTAGAACCAGGTTATATTTTTATGCATCCCAATGAACGAGTAGTTTTACAATACTTCTCTCAATTTGCCTCCAATTTAGTAAAACGTTTAGTTGGTGGAACTACAATACAGTTAAGCTATCGGCCACGATGGTTTCGCTCTGATAAAATATCAGGGAAAGGGGAATTGTTGGTGTTAACAATATGCCTTTATTTTTCTACTGAATCTTGTTTCATACAGTTGATGTAAAACTGTGGAATGTAATTAACGTCGTTGCCTTCATTACAATGAAGTATTGTAGCAATGATGAGAGGGACATGCACATTTTAACCATTGTGAAACACTTTTCAGAACCAACATAGGCAAAATTCAAACCTTGATGCTAGAGTGCAAAATCGTTAACATGCAATACAAGAAAAATAAAACAAAGTACACATAATTTGAAAGGAGGTAGGACATTTGCGGATTTTTTTCTACAGTCCACTTTGTCGACAATTATTAATAAGATGTTTCCCTCCCTTCAAATTATGTTTTTTTTTGTAAAATTATCAGTTATAATGTTATTATTTACTCTAAAGCATGTAGCGTACTACATGTTTAAAATATCGTAATTGTCAAAAGTTGATACGAAACGGTTGTTTTCTTATTTCTGGTTTTCGTACACATTTCTTACAGTAAGCAACATGTATCAGGTTGTACAATAATAGTCACTTTTATTGTATTTTCTACCAAACTACACTATGTCCCCCACAAAGTGTCTTCTCATTTTTGTGTGTGAAATAACGACAAAAACACAAAGTAAATGTGGAACATTCTTAATTGTGCAGATACCCTAGTCCTTGGCCTAAACCCCTGTAGTTGTTATTTCATGTCCCTTATACCTCACGCACAATATTCATTTGATCAAAACAAAATTTTTCGGATAGTTGAGCAAGTTACTTGGCTTCATCAATTTCTTTACTTTGCTGCATGTAAATCCTCTGTTTGGTGAAAAACGAGCTGAGGGGTTGGAGATTGGAAACATTTGTTCTTAAAGGTTTAAACTGATATCTTACCATGATGACAGATACCGTGATGGTCAGCAAAGGATTCATATACCCAACCGCAACTTTTTTTCTTCATAAAGGATTTTACACAGCTTACATAAAGCACTGAAAATGACTATCACATGGAAATTGGTCACACTGTCTATAAATATCCTTGTGATTAATTAATCATTTTGCAGTGAGTTGTAATTCATAAGGGTTTAGGCTAAGGATCAAGAGTATCTGCTCAATCAAAAAAAATACAAAATGTTGTCATCGTCTTGTTGTTGTAAAACAAAAAACAAATTTGGACGGACACTTTTTTAGGACGCACTCATATCATTTTTTTCCTAAAGAAAGCAAAATGGGTCACGCTGTAATATTGTAAAATGTAATAGTGAACCTAATTTTGGTGTCTAATTCAAGAATATATATATCTTCCAACGTATTTTTTTAAGCTTAAAAATAGATTATTTACCGTTTCTTTTTTTCGTATAATTGACATGGCCACAATTCTTGGATTTTTTTTTTCTCGTGATGATGAGGTGCATTATATTTGAAGGTTTTCATCTTTAACTCATTGGATATCCTTACTTAATATTCGCGTTTGTGTTTTTTTTTCTCCAATTTTGACGGGGTGCAAACTTGACAACAAAAGAGTGCACAAACGGGCTTTACCGTTGCTTTTAATACCCATATATTAATCGCAGTGCACTATGGTAATATTACTCGATTGTCAGATTGCTAATTGGATCATCAGTCCGAAATTAGATCATTTGAAGGTTTGTTTGTCCGAAGGTTTTTAAGCCTGAAGATTGATAGTACAAAGGATTTAGTATAGTCTGAAGGCTAGATAGTCCCTAATGTTCATTAGTAAAGGTAAGCTGGAGTAACCCAAAGGTTCATAATTTAAGGTTCTATATTCGAGTCGTCAATATGGATCAATAATGGTTATAGACAACTTTGAACCCTCTGGCTATTGAAAATTGTTTGCTTTCGAAGTAGTGAGCCTTCGGAATAAATAAACTCTTTTTCAGACCAATGAACCTTCGGACTATTGACCTATTGCGGTAGAATCGCGTTAGAATCCCGTCAACGTAGCCTGCGAAATATTTTCTAATTACATAACATACAAATGAGTTGGAACGCGCAAAATCTGAGACAAACAAAACTAAGTGTACAAAAACTCCTAGGTTTTAAGGGGCGTGGCTAAGTCACAAACAGCGATAGGTCAATTGCATAAAATGCTCGGATCAATGTACATTATTTCATTGTTGGACTAACTAACCCCTGGATATGGGCATCACCATGTTAAAGACCATCGAACCTTAAAACGATTGAGCCATCGGACTATCGATTGGAACCCATCATTACAACCGTATTTGCCGTGGTGGAATTGCAGAGTGCTGTGTTGGGCTCTTTTTTTAGCATTATGATTCCCTTATGTTTTAAAACTGATTTGCCTAGTCATACCAATTTGTTTACACTGTGTCTTGTTCAAGTAGAGGCAAACATTTTTTCTTAATTCAAGACGGTGGATTATCTGGGCGTTAGTACTCTTGTCGTCTGGCAAGAGTACCAAGGATGTTTAGATTCTAGTTTTTCTGGAAGCGTCCCCATTTTTTAGGGGTCAACGATGTCCATTTTTATTACAAATTTGCATGAAATTTTCATGGATTCTAAATGTGTAATGACCCTTTGCTCGTTACTGGTAATTGGCTACGGTAAAATGAAAGCTTTGCTTAAATTCAAATCAGTCTGTTCGGCAGTTCCCTCCTCAGGCGCGGTTTTAGAACCAATATTTTTCTTGGGGGGGGGGGGGCTAGCACGGTGGATCCAGAATTGTTTCAGGGAGGCGTGCTGAAATGTTGACCGGTTATTTTTTCCAAGACCCCCCCCCCCGCCAAGACCATGAGATTTAAACATATCTACGATGAAAATTTGACTCTGGCTAGTAAACAGTGTCTGGAAAAAAATCCAGTTATATATGAAAAGCAATAAACTGTCAAAAATGTGACTGAAATATTGAAAATCAACTTTACATCACACGTTTGTAGTCCGTGAGACGAGGAATTTTTCACTCGCCGCGCGGTCTGGTTCGCCGAATTTTATAAAACTTCACAGACATGTAGACATATCGAAAAAAAATTGTTCCCCGATCCACAGTTTGTTTGGGAATGACAAAATCTGGGATAAAAAGGCCAAAAATTGTACATGAGAAAAAAAAATGAGAAAAGAATTTGACACAGTCAGAAACCTTTTCCCACACAATGGCTGTCCGACTTCGAGTTCGGGCGGTCTGTTCTCAAGTTGACGCGAGTATTTATTATTGTTATGAACGGCGGGAACACGACACACGAACACTGCACTCGGAGCAGGATCTCACACCATGCACCTATCTGTCGTTGTTTGCAAGAATGATATACCCGTGTCAAGAACAAGAACCGCCCAAACTCGGCCAATGAGTGCTTGCTAGATGACATTTCTTTTATACTGTATTCTAGATTTTTATTATATCTCATCGGAATACCAGAATATCTTCGTTACAGTTTTGTCCAACATGAAATGATAACGCTTTAAATTTAAGACCGAATGTTAACATTGATATGTTTTATTAGCTGAACATCGATTTGTATGGTTAAACCACAGATCAGAATACTTTTGTGAACTCTTATCTCAGGGTAACATGTTTTCAAATATAATATAAGTGTGTGGCATCTGCTGGAGCATCTAAACTTCTGAAACACCTTTAAGAAGTGTTATTCCTGAAATTTAAAAAAGTAATACAAATTTGATGCAGCCTCAAAAACGACTGGAAGCGGGTGGACCGTTGGAATATTTGTGGTTTCACGGACAGAGCAATAACAAAATATCGAATCGGTTCTTAAAACAATATTGAAAATAATAAAATCGGTAAAATGGTTTCAGCTTAAATAAACAAATTGCAGTGGTAATGCTGCTACTCACAGCTTCCAAATAGGGGAATATACATTAATGTTCTCTTCTTAAAAATGTTTGCAAACAAACAAGTGGGTTCTTCAATTTGATGAGACTTTTGATATCTTATACAACAATTATCTAAGCGGCCTGTACATGTGCTCATAATTTCGTTTGGTTAGTAAAAAAATGAACAAGTAAGGCCAAAAAAAGTCGGTCTCTGGTCAGCGCACGCGTCGATTTTAATCATGTGCGTCAATTTTTTTTTCCAAAATGTTCCGCGATAACTCCAACAGCGCCCTCTATTGCCGCACCTCCTCATGTTTTTTTTTTACCAAAGTGCACCAAGGAATAGGCAATTGCACAAAGGCAAATGATCGAAATCACCAAGGCAAATTATGGAGAACACCAATGTACATGAGGACACCAAAAAGCAAAATAGCAAAACACAAACAAAACAAACAAACAAAAAAAAGCCGCATCGCCGCGTCAATTCCGGAGCTTTGGTCTGCCCAGAGACCGAATATTTTTTTTTTTTTTGGGCCTAATGCTCATTCAGTACAGATTGAACAAACTTATGTAATCTAAACACCATTCTTCTTGTGTGGGTAACAACTGTGTAGGTTTAAATCCCCCAACAAAAAGAATAAATAAATACATGAATGGATTAAATTAGATTATATAGAATTTCCCGGCTACTTTAAAACGTTTACTATTCGAATTCACCGTTTGAAATATTCATTGTGGCCCATTACTGTCGATTTAATACAATTCCAACGTATAATTTCGTCTTTTGTGTGACAATATAAAATTAAGTTCAAGCAATTTAAACAAGTACACGTTTTCGTACCGGAGTATCGATTTCGTCTAGTCTACGCCAACCCTTCAATAGAGGGCGCCGTTTCTTATTTTTGTTTTTCTCATGCAGAATTTTCGGGGTTTTTATCCCAGATTTTCTCATTTCCAAACAAACAGTGTATCGGGGAACAAGTTTTTTCTTCGATATGGTACATCGTAATCTACATGTCTGGAAAATTTTATAAAATTCAGCGACCAGATCGCGTATCTCGAAAACTAAAGCGTTTTCGGCCTCTCGTCCCACGGACTATTGGTGTAATATAACATAAACAAAAGGGTTTCCGTGATAGTGAGAAGCTTTACTATGAGTACGAGAATTTGCAAACAGCTCTGAAAAACATTTGAAGGAAACGGTTTCAAACTCAAGATCGATGAAAGTAAGAGTAACATATTGAAACAATCTTGGTAAATAGGCGGAACCTGATTACAGAAGTAATACAAACGGTTTTTACTGTTGCATTTTAAATCAAACTCATTTACTGTTCAAATATTAGTTTGTTTATCTTTCCGTTTTCATCTGAAGCTGAATTTGAACCTATTTTAAAAATGCAAACAATAATGTGGTCTATTTGAACAACCAAATAGCGATACTGTTGCTTGGAAACTTATTTTTACATCAACCGAAGTCCATTTCAAACGCTTTTGTAAATACGTAAGGTATACTGGATTGCACATCTAGTCTTGTGATTGCTTTAGGAATGTTAGAAGAGTAAAACCTAAATGAGGTGAAATAACGCATTTGGCTGTCAGAGAGATTCTTATTTCTTCACTTTCGCGTGAGGTGTGGACCGCCAGTTAGCCTCCCCTGCCCCATTCCCTTTCCCCCGATGCTGACGAATAACGCCACCTTGTGTTTGATAGTGCTCAGTCTCGTTCGCGTCCAAATATGCCATAATGCTTTCCTCAACCCCCCCCCCAAATTGCAATAATTATACGATTTTCTTTACATTCTTACAGTTTAAATTAAGTTTATTTTCCGAGAAATACATTCCATGACTAACTATATGTACAAATGGATATAGACAGCTTTCATCCCCGTCAATGTTAGTTCATTTATTACCCTTTTTATTCGACGCTGAATTTTGAACCTAATTATACGATGCAAACAATGATATGTGGTCTATTTGTGCAACGCAATGGCGATACTGTTGCTTGGAAACCTATTTTTACATCAGCCGAAGTCCAACTTCAAACGTTTTTTAAGACACGTACGGTATACTGTAATATACATATTCTCTTGTGATTGCTCTGGAAATAAAAGAACCTAAAAAATTACAACTTATAATAGGTAAATATAGCGCATTCCCGATGCTGACGAACAACACCACCTTCTGCTTGATCGTACTCTGTCTCGTTCGCATCCTAGGATGCCATGATGTTTTCCTGAACTCCCCCCCCCCCTCAAGTTCGATGTTGTCAAGGTGATACATGAATATCTTCCACAGTGCGGCATATTTAGCGCACACCGTACATTTTCAGTTTCACAAACTGACACTGACCTTAATTTCAGCAATTAAAACGGTTTTAGTTAAATTTGTGTGTAAGCCTGCAACGTATACGGATAGATTAAGCTCGTGGAAACCCTTCCAATAATTTACGCCGTTCTTTATTGTCGCGTTATGCTTGGGTGTCAATTCGTGAAAACAAAAAAAATCTTCCTATATTCGGTGCTTGGGTGTCAATTCGTGAAAACAAAAAAAAAATCTTCCTATTTTCTTTACTTTACTGTGTAACTATTAGTCCGGGAGCTTATGACATGAAATTAAGTCCCTTGGGCACCGAATAATTAGAACATGCCACCTTACTAGATACCCAAATAAGACCCCGAGGAACAAGAAAACCTTGTTGGTAAAAATAAGTATGGCAGAGGGCGGCCATCTTGGATTTCAACATGGCCGTCATTTAAAGTTCTATTATACAATAACTGTGGCTCTGAATCAAGTGCAAAGAAAGTTGTACAACATGCATTTAACACGATTAAAGTAGGTTATATTTGGTTTTCCAGCAATATTTATTCAAAATGGTCGCCAGTATGTCATATTTGCAGAGTGTACCATAAGCGTATCTCAGCATATGATATTTATATATTTAGACCTACATTCCGATTTGTATTGTGCGTGTGAAGGGAGGGGGTATGTAACGCGCGCAAATAAAGGCTGCGGCGAAACTTTTGTCACCCTAACAAGCTACAATACTATGAAGAAAACTCTGTAAAACTCGGGTAATAGAATTCGAAAAGAATTTAATCAAATTAAACAATTAAAGCAAATAAACAAAAATTAAATCAATTAAAATGTTAAATGAAAAGTAAACAAATAAACACGTAACTGGGTATTAATCAAGTATACGGAGTTATCAAACAAATTGTGCTACAATTCACCTGTCTTCAACTCTTCAACTTAGGCCTAATTCCTCAAATCCAATCTTCAAATCAACTTTCAAAATCAAATCTCCAAATAATAGTTCAAATCAAATCTTCAATCAATACTCAACAAAAAATAGTGGGCCCACCAATCTTAATCCGCAAATTTCGCGTTGTCGGCTCCTCCGGTCGGTTCCTGGTTGTCCCTTGGAGTTGCATATGCCTTTAATCCTCCAGAGACTGGGCAGCTCTCTGTTTCAGTTACTTCAATTCAAGCAGGCGCCGTCTGTGCTTCGGCTCACCGTGTTGCTTGGCCGGGGTTAGGGTTCTTCTTGATCGGGATCAAGCTTCAAGACGGGGCCATCAGGCTATGCCAGATAACGGCTTGCTCTGGCGCACTGACCCTGAGCCATGGTAGATCGAGCAGATCTGCCACCTCAAAAGTTCAAATTTCTGGTTCCAAACTCGACGGTTTTGGAGTGACCGTGACTTGCTATTGCGATCGCAAAGTCCTCTGGCATTCGCGCAATATCTGCAGCATTCCAAAGCCAGCGGGGAAAAGCGCTATTTGCATAATAATCACTCGCTTTCACTTTCTGCACTCACACTGACACACTGGATCACACAATGGCTCAATCAACAGTAGGAAGAAAAACAAATACAATAGATACAGGTGTTAACATTGATAAATCTTTAGTTACAAACAAAATAGACTTCGCCAGTCTCGCGTAGGAAACATTGAACACGGTACGGAGAAGTTATATTCGCTAAACATAAGAAATAAGAATAAAAGTATATGAAATTCACATCAGTTCTGACAGGGTATGATTCAACTTATACGTGGCCATTACGTTATCTATGTCTAGCCCTCTTCGTCGTCACTGTACTTATCTTTATCTGTTCGAATTGTGTCTGCTGAATTGTCACAAGACTCCAAATCTTCAGAACAGCCGCAAAGGTCTGTGCAGTTCAGACCAATTCTTCCTTCATTTGCATCGATTGGTTGCACATCATGTTTTAAAGGAGCAATTCTTGTGCAGCTTGAGGTAGAGAACTCCGAGAAGATTCTACTAAATGCAGGCATGAGCTTTTTCAGACTTTAGTCTGAAATCAAACTTTTTAATCTGACAAAAAGACACTATCAGTATAGAAAGAAATTAATCTTTTTGACCTTTTATCCAAGTTTCAGGAATATTTTTAAATTGAAAAGCTCATCCCTGTAATTCCCAAGCAAAATCCTGTGGTTCTGGTAATGTTGGGTTTGGAATGTCACCGTTCCAGATAAGGGCCTGGTATGGAGCTCTTAGAATGGCAGGTTGCAGTGCAGCAAGGGTTTGGGGAAAAACCTTCTGATTTGTTCTTGAATTGCTTCTTCTTGAAGAGCCTCCACCTAACATCAGCTTCGATCGATAGGTCTTTATCAGGGAGATATAACTTGCAGATGAAAGCTTCAATCACAGTAAGCACAGATTCAGGTAGCTCCTCTGGGTTTTTTCTGACAGTGCAAGAGCATGCACTCTTTTATCAGTGGGATCTACGTCCTGCAGTGCCTGTCAGAAGGAGCCCTTTCTTTTACCCGCAAATATTCCGGTTACATGTACATCTGCCCCGGATAAAGCATAAAAATCCGGTTGAGCTCCAGCTTTCTGAGAACTCAAGTGCACTGTAGATTGGCTCAACGGTGTCACCCTGTGTTTCTTAGCAGCCCCTGTAACGAAGAAAGTGTTTTGGCGTGGGAAACGTCTGATAGCAAGTTCAAGAACATCAATGTCTGGCGAGTGGATATCAAGAGAGGTGCAGCAACTGTAACAATCTTTTAAGTGTTATAAATGTTTATACAAGCACCAAAATCTGTATAGTTATCCCCCGGAACCATTTGTTTCAAAAATTCAATTTGCCCATTGATCTTTTCAAAATGGCCGCCATTTTCCAATAAGGCTGCTCTTTTCTGAATAAACACCTATTTTACCACACACAATTGTACCCACTTGACCGATTTTGATAATTTTGCTTCTGAATTCAATGTTTTTGATGATCTGAAGGTCAAATTCACCACTCTACAACCGCTTCAGAGCTTCTTCGTGAAATTTCTAACAAAGGGTGTGAAATTATATACATAACACACAGAATAATTGCAGCAGAGGAGAGGAGAAGAGATGCAGTGGGTGCAGCAACCACGGGGTTTAGTGCGGATCTTGGCAGGGAGATGAAGTGCGAGCCCAAGCGGTTTCAAGCTCAAAAGGAGATTAGTTGATGACTAAATAAACGACTGAATCCCGAGGTACGTTCAAATCAGAAATACGCAATTAGTGATATTTTTTTGCCAGAAACAACCTGTTTAAAATGCGCCGATGTAGGGAGTTATTAACTTAGTTGCCTCGGTATAAAACTAGTTCGGAGCTGGATCGAGTATTTCCCGTTGTTTGTTTTCCAAAGTGATTTAACAGAGTTTCGCCAACTCCGAGATCACTAATTAATGCCTTATATTCGAATGATTAGGATGAACTTGTATTATGTATACAGCTTTTTTACTGTATTATTTCTGAAATACTTGTACAGTTTATTCCTAAATATTAATGTCCGTCGTATGTTTCGCCAATGAACTTTTTCTCATGAGCTTTACATAACTTAACATTATTAAATAATTTATAAATTAAAAAAAATGTAATGTATGCAGGGCCTCGATGAAAACCAGGTGTGTCTTTTATTTACTGTGTGGCCATAAAAACACTTAGTAAAGAAATGGAATATAAATTATAAAAAAAAAAATATGCGGTATATTTGAACCACGATATGGTGATACTGTTCCATGAAACCTATTTTAACATCAGCCACAGTCCACCTTTAACAGTTGTTGTAAACACGTAAGGTATTTCGGAATACAAAAACAGTCTTGTGATTGGTTTCGGAAATACATATAGGGAAGAGATTTGTTCATAAGCCAAGGATGTGTACATGAGAAATCCCGGCAATCTACAACAAATTTCGTGTTTCACAGTCATCATTCATAATACAGCCCGTTATTTATACCTGCACGGCGGTCGGTAAGCACTCTCAGAGCTGTAAACGACAGTGTTGTGTTTTAAGAAATACAGTTTGGTTCGGTTGAGCGGGGCAGCGTATGTACAACGAAATGTTGTTCTTAATCGAAATATCACTCCGCTAGGCGGATAGATATTTAATATATATAGATAACGGGGTCATGGGGTCAACTGATATAGAAGTTGGGGTGCGGCAAGAATGTGCCATCTGCTTTATACCGACAGACACGAGGCAAAAAAAAAAAAAGATCAAGCAACTTTTTGTTTAATTTATCAGGCATTTTCCCTAATTCGATAGTATTTTTGTTCCATCCTGTAAATATGCGGATGAAGCAGTGTTGAACTTTATCTTGTCGTGCACTGACTGAATGCTCCCAACTTAAACATGAAGGCTGTTTTTCGTTCGATTACTCATTGGAAAGCTCATAACTATTCTTCCACTAGGAAGTTATGAAATAAATTAATATATCAATTTTGTTTTCGGAGGCACATACAACAAGCCGTATGGCATATCATTCAGTAAAAAAAAGTAGCTCGAAGTTAAAAACCAAATACAGGCCCATAAGTCCGACACCTCATAGGTCCGACGCCTCATAAGTCCGACGCCTCATAGCTCCGACGCCTCATAGCTCCGACGCCTCGTAGGTCCGACGATTTAAACGCATCGTTGTCGGACTTACGAGGAGTCGGACTTACGAGGCGTCGGACCTTTGAGGCGGAATAAATACATTTTATGCCTCATAAGTCCGACGCCTCACAAGTCCAACATTTCGGACTTATGAGGCGTCGGACCTATGAGGCGAAGGACTTATGATACGGCCCAGTTTTCGAGTCAGTTCAACTAATGACTACAGACGAATGTAGGCTTTCTTTTGCATTGTCGGGCTACGTTTTTAGGCTCTTGATGAGCCTATCACTAAATTTAAATTGAGCTAAAGGAGCTGTGTGCCCTTTCCTTTTGTAGAACCCAATACTATGGTATGTATCTAAATTAAATTATGTTGAAATCTAATTCTTTTAACGGAAACTTCAGTAATAAAAAATTGTAAAAAAAATGCTCTAGCTTCTTAAGTTGTTTACTTATTGTAATTTCAGAGTTCGTCTTTTTCTGCATCATCATTACTGAGCCTTAACACCTAAGGGCCCTGCACAATAAAGTATAAAAACAACTTGGGAGATAAGAGCAGCTTGCCATTTAATAAACCGGCGAGGCCTGCCGATGTGGCGACCCTACACTGATGTGTGGCTTCACCGCTACATATATCAGTCATTCTATTTAATTAAGGAGGGAGATTTGATCGTAACAAGGTTTTCTCGAGCTTGAATTTTCCAATCACGTAAATCCAGCGAGTATAGATATGCGTGTTTTCTTCCATTGATGTATAATATTAAAGAAATACCCGTCATCATCGTGTTAATAATTAACTATGTGACTGTCATGTGATGATACTTCGGACTGTGATTGTGTTCCGTATATTTACTGTATACGCCATACACATTCTCACTATTAGTTTAATTAAACAAGAGGTTTGAGGTTGATGTTAACACTTGATAAATTTTGAATTTGGTGAGTAGATATTGATATATTACTTTTTTGGAATCATTCTAATGCGTCGTTCATTCATATTTAGTGTGTGCTTTACTTTGAATTATTAGAAAGGACATTTTTATGATACTATATTTATTTTTAGTTTTGTCCTCCAACGTGTATTATAAACATATAATACTCAGTGATGTCTGAGGGATTTTGAGAAAATATACGACTGCACCGAGCTTCCCAGGATCTGACATGTAACGCCGCTGATAACTTTAGCTGATAATGTCGATACTTTCTGAAATACAGCGTCTAAATACGACTACGAGCAAGTTATTAGCTGTTCCCAATTTCAATTGGGAACAGCTCTTGTTTTCGTTCAATTTTTTTTCCTTCCCCCCCCCCCCACTTTTCCCCATAGGTTTTGTACACGTTTTTATTCTACAAGCCACTTTGGCAATTATTTTAAATCCGATCAACTTTAAACTCAGCATAGTTATTAACCATCATCTGAAAATATATGCCGAAACTGTTCGTCATGCTGACGTCATCATGTGATTTATTATAGAATTTTGAATATTTAATTTTTCCCATAGACTTTGTACACAGAAAAAAAAAACCGGCAATTTTCAGAGGGCATTTTTGACTCTTTGCCAGTAATTCGTTTACACCACTCTTTGTCTAAGCAAAGACTCTAATTCAAACAACATTGTGTAATGATGACGTCATGATGACGTCATCCGGTGTTTATTTATAGGCAATTAAATTGTGTCACTTTTAATATTTAAAAATCGATAAGAAATCAACGGTACGCGTCCGCAGCATTCTGTTGCCGGCAAGTGGTAGAGTAGGTTGAGGTCTTTATTTCATTCAGTGTGCGTGCAATCACGTGACCCTTGCTTTTGGTCAAAAAAGGCCAAAACCGGAAGTGGCTTATTATTTAAAAGTGGTAATAGATATGAACTTGCTTTTAACGGTGTTAGTCTCTTGGGTGATAGTATATTTTAAATCATCTACCGATGACGTCATGCAATCTTCGAGCGCCAGCTAGCGACAGGTTGAACATTTAAAAAAATGTATTTTGAATAGATGTCTGTGGCGAAGTTTGTCGGAATCGCCTAAATATTGGTGTATATGATGACCTTGACCCCCATAAGACGTGTGAGAAGTTTTAGGCGTATGACGTCATCAGACCGGAAGTTGAAAAGACCCTTTTTCCTTAGAAAATTCCTGAAAAATCCACCATGGCAGTTTTTATAATAGTTTTTAGTTTAATCTTCTATTTAAGGGTAGGTCTAAAACATTCCAAAGCTTCGAGGCGATAAGCAAACTCGGACATGCCCTGCGCACGCTTAAAACTTCAGGTTGACAATACCTCTGCTTTAAAACATGCACGGGACGTCAACAATGTACATGCACGTACGTTGTACATATCGTATGTTAGCCCGCGCAGCGCACGTGTAGTGTTGCTGAGGTCAAATCCTGTCCACAGTGACCGTTTTAGCCGATTTCTGGCTAACTTTGACAGATTTAAGGTTCATACATAGTCAGTTACGTATTATTGATGAAAACAAATCATAATGCGAAAAAGCCCTTTCTTCTGTTGCAGTCAGACATAGATCTCTACTTATATGTCTATGGGTCCAACAGATAATCAATATTGGGAACAGTTCTGTGGTTGTTCACAACTTAAATTTCTAGTTGTTTGAAGTAGTTGTTTGAATAGCTATTCAAAACCATTTAGCACTAAATTGAATCCTTGTCGCGCAGAAACAATGGAAGATAACGATGATGATGAACAGACATCCATCCAAGTCGACGACACACGACATGTATGTATTTTTAAATGAATTTGGTCATAATAATGGCCTGCGGAACATTGATTATAAAATAACATATATCGTAAAGAAAAGAATGGCCATGACGTCTGCATATATTTATATAACCATGGTACAAATGAAGGGTTAACACACAAAGATATTTCTATCTTCGGTGACTGCAAATTATATTTGGTTAAACGTTGAGCAAAACAGTTATCCAGTTGGATTATTAATAACAAAATATTTATGCATAAGTTAGCTACAGTTTTCAAGGCTGCATTCTTTACTTTTCTGTTTTATAGCCCTATCAATTCATTCTGTCAATTTTTCATTACCAGAAGAAAGAATATAAACCTTCCATTTTGAAGTTTAAGAGTCAATCCTTCGATGACTTGTCTCGAATGGAATGGCTATCTCTCGTCCTGTCCATCCTCCCCGTTGTGTGTGCAGCGGCTCTGTCATTCAAGACGTTTGCAGAAGAAAAGCCGGATTCATCACAATTTACATTAGCAACTGCTTTGGTTATCACAATGGGTTAGTAAGACTTCAAGTTAAATACATTTAGAAATATGAACTGTTTAAACATCATTATTGAAAGCATGTCGGCTACGACACCTCTTACCGAAATTATAATAACCATCTCTCGATATCGGAATTGTTACATTCATGTTTATTCTTATACAAGTGTATGTTATTCAGAGAGTCAACTTAAAGTCTGATATTTGGGTCGTTTAGTTGGGAGTTAGTATCTATAACACTTGGTAAACAAAAGTTTGCCTATATTTTACATTTCATAATTGTAACCCCCTTGACATACAAACGCATCCACCGACAACACAGTGTCTAATTTCAATAGGAATATTGTTTTGATGTTTATCATTGAATTAAATAATGTATATTTTATAATCTATGAAGGAAGCAATCCCTTGAAGGAAGCAAGTGGATTGTGCCAAGTATATAGGCCGAGAAAAAGTTTCAAACAATTTACCAGAAGGATTGACATAAAATATGACTTAACGTGCGTTTAATTATATAAATAGGATTGTATCTTGTCGATACGATACTAACAAGCCGAAATCATTGAACACAAGTAACAATCATATTGCATTTGAAAAACGTTGCAATTACAAAAACATCCACCTTGGTAGATTTTTAAAATGTGCTATAGTGTTGTCTTTTTCAAACACTTTGAAACACATTTCGTCTCTTGTTTGTAGTGTTCCTTCTTTTGGTGTATCAAGTACACGGGGTGTTGATGAGGATGCCTTACAGCCTTCTACTACATTGTCTGCTTGACATGGTTGTGGTTGCCTACTGCATAGTGTATTACACACTGCCGAATGACGATCGAAAGTTCAAGATTGTAAGTAAATTCCTCTTCCATAAATACTTAAATGAAGGTTGCCGACTTTGAATGGTATTTTGTTCAATTGTGTAAACGTTTTTTCATATAAAAATAAACGGTTACCATTTTTTTTAATTTCAAATGTAGTCTTTTTTTAATGTACGACTTTTTAAATTGTAATTTGAAAGCCGTGTTTCCCTTGAGTGATCTTCGTTAGCTATTTGCCAGGTTTGCTGCATTTCGCATGTTGCTAGCATTGTGACTGTGCATGATCACTGGCTACATGGCTACAGGTTTATGATTATCACTCCAAAGACATTGAAAGAATAAGATACAGCCAGCACCTGGCTCAGTAGGTATAACGCCGGAACAGCAATCCGGAGGTAACAGGTTCAAACCCAGCTGCAGTCAATTTCTTAGTTCAACAGTACTTATACAATAATCAATATCTATTCCATCGATAAGTCGTAGTTCTTGATAATCATGGCCTGATTAAATTTCAAACTGGTAATTCTCACAGATGATTTATTGAGAAGTTGTTGTCCTTGTGAAGCAACGATTTACTTTCTGCGAATTTACTTTCTATCGAAGGCATTTCTGGTCTTGGGTACAACTGCTGGTGTTGTGGATGTTTTGCTTGCTCTTCACTTGTTCAGAAAGTACTGGCTGGCAAGAACAATGACGTTTCCGTGGGGAGCAGTGACACTGAATCAAGGTATTTCTTAGATTCAAGTGCAAATAAGCCTTATCATGCCGTATGCCAATATATACAGTGGATAAAGTGGTATGTAATGACTGTAAACCTCGTTCCATTTCTCATCGATGGACCGACCAGGTCGGCACTATTCCGATCAATTATACCCGGAACCACATCCTCATGACCAGATGAAATCACTGTGGGTTTAGAAACTGCAACGCGACCCCACAGGACTCGCTAAAGCCATTTTGTGTTCCCTTGCTTCGCTCACCATTGAACCTCCACGATCTTGAAAGGAAGTCTAAGTTTACACCCGTATGAACCAGAAATTTATGCCCATGATACCCCAGTACTTCATTTCAGCGATGACTGCCCTGAATTGGTCCATGGTTCAGCAAACTGCACCCTAAACCCAAGCTATGCCCAGCACAGCAGGGCTCCATGCTGCAACACTAAGAGCTGAAACCCGAGAACAAAATCGAAACCGTTTGGCACATGGTACAGTATCGGATAAGAAAATTGTACATCAATACCCAAGACTCTACGAATTGTGAGGAAATATAATCAACATCTTCAGAATTAATTAGTCAGACTTACAGGGTCAGAATTAATAAATGGCAAAAGTTGACATCCAGGATTTGATACCAACATTGAAATAAATTATTTGGTCAGCCTAAGCACATTATGAATCATTAACAATAACACATTAACATGTGTCCTTTCAAATTTAAGATGATATTTCATGTGATACTTTCCAGATCTTGTCTTTATCACTTCAATAACTGTAAATAAAGGACTTTTCCAAAAAGAAAGTGAACACAACATAGCTTGTTTCATCCATGAGCATTTACTTTCACCTCCGATGTAACTTTCATATGAAACTGGCGAAAATCTATAATCTAACATTAAACAGCTCATACAGTTTACCCATTCTTATTGGTTAAGTGGGCAGTATCACTAAACGCCTCATAAGTCCTTGGCCCGGTAGATTAGCGTATCACAGAGGTGGAAATGATTTACGTATTGTCTTCCCATTTCATGGTTAAAGCATGCCTGAAAACAACTTTAGAAAAAAACTAGGTTAGTTTGATATCTAAAAATCCTCAAAGTTGCTTCTCTCAGGGTGTCATCTTCGACAATTGTCAGTATCTACACTCCACTCCGGTCTTACACATTTTGTTTAAAACCAGCAAAACACAGTATTCCCTTATGAAGTATACATTATCCATTTCTTGCATTGTGAATGTGAATGCCCAACATTATAATCAAAACTTCCTAAATGTTCCTGTAATTGAGTAAATGAGACTACTGCAGTATAATTTACATGACAATCGTGATAATCTTCCCGGAATAATTGTTAATTAGTATTGGACCCTGTTATTAAATAAAACAAAAAACCAGCACACTGAAATAAATAATAATGGGTATATATAAAGCACACGTATCCACCAGAATTGGTGCTCAAGGCGCTACATCATTATTACCCTGCTAATTGGGGCAGTAAAACACTCCAAATAGCATCTCAGCTCCCTTGGGTGTATACAGCTCTATGCTGCCATTTCGGCAGCATATAATCAACCATAATATCTGCCCTCACATGTACCCATTTATTCCGGGGTGGAGAGGTGCAATGATTGTCACAGTGCCTTGCCAAAGGGCACTCGCACCATAGGCGCAGGCTGGACTCGAATCCACAACCTGCAGAATTACCCGCAGACCAAACAAATCATTGCTCCAGACCATGAGGTCACTATCACTGCATGAAAAATACACACAATGAGTGCATGGCTCACTAAACTTGGCAACTAAACAATTACTGCAATACAATGTTTCCCTTACCTAGGAGCCAACACACACATCCGTGCCACATCCACACAAACCAAAGTTACAGAGCTTCACAATGCTTGATTTTAGCCCTTGAAACACATTTTTTTTTTCGGTTTTTTTTTTACTTTCCCATTAAATGCATACATTGTCGTGCTAAGTGGCTGCCTGCATGCAACTTTTAGCATGTCTCATGGCTTACACAACTCTAACTTCTTTAGAGCGCTGTTTACATTCTACTGGGCTACACACGTACTTAACATATGGGTTCACCCCCGTACAATCATTCCCATAGACAAGTGATGAATAACCATAATCAGAAATTCTTAGAACTCTCACAGATGATCAACATGCCATCTTTCATTTCTATTAAATTTGTTATGGGTTGACAAATGATTTTCGAGAAATTCCCAAACAAAGAAAACGACCCCTAAAAACGAGTGATAGTGGAAAAAAGCTATCTTAAAAAAGATCCCACCATCACATACCTAAAAACTGCAACAATTGCGTCTACAATGCTCGGGATTGCAAGTCTTGGTGAGAGGTGCATTGCCATATCTCTTCAATTCCACAATTTACTGGGTCGTACCCCTATGGTAACGAATGCCATGCATGTATCATACACTGAGCGCTAAGCTCCGCCCAATCACGCGTGCAGACTACTGCAACAACACTACTGCTATGCCCGAGGATAAACTCGTCCGCATGGGGAGATAAGTCGCTTTGGGGACAGCAGAAGTTCCCTTTCCGCGGTGAAGGCTCGTCAGCCTTTCATAAACAGACGTGTATATGGGATTATTAGGATAGGATTGTTCTCCCTTTATTCCTCTTCTTCAGCGTTTTTTTTTCTTTAGGGCACCGTTTTACAAAGACTGACTTTGGGATAAAATGGTCCCTTTGTGTGAGTACCCCACGTGCCTCTTTCTCTTAAAAACAAACCCCCTCAATGTAAACATGTCGCCCATTAACAGACGGAGAAATAATTTTGATTCCCATTTACTGAGTTAAATATATGCTCTTTGTAGAATAAAATAGTGTATGCAAGTATGACAACTATGACTTGGGGAGGGGGCGATGATGATATACCCAAAACCTTTTTTTACGGTTAAAATGTTCGATCATCCTAAGAATTTCAATTGAAAAAAAAAAAAAAAACAACAAGCTTGAACAGACCGTTATTCAAATACAGAGATATAAAACGGCTTATTTCCTGTAGACTTTGGGCAGCACTCCAATGCTGTGATGGTACTGATAACCTCTTTGCAAATAATTCCTATTCCAGGAACTAACGTACACACAAAAGCCTTTGGTCCAAAGTTTACAAATCCACATCAATTGTATTCTTCCCCGATGCGTCCCCGTCTATAGTATGCAAGCATTCACGGTAGGCGTGTCAAATATACAGGTAACGTAAATTTGCTGCTATTGACCTTAAACTTCTGCTCTAAATACGTCATGACTTCTAAAGTTGGCTCCCAGTTGCTGATGATGTGCGGAGACGAGATTTTATAAAATTTGAGCAATGGATATATAAGTTTGTCTGGTCCTCAAAGTAGGTGCCCCCAAATAGGCCACACATGTAACGAAGAAAACAAAATGTGCAATGCGTATATTGAATGTATTTAGTTTCCATATTTACATAATTATGTAATATTGAACTACTTTGAGGGGATTCAAGAATACAATGCACGAGCTATGACAATATTGTACGAGTCGAAGAAGACCGCAATAATGTCCTAACAGGTGCAATATAGTCTTGTATCCCCGATTATAAGCCATCCAATATTATTGTTATGATTAATATCAGTCTCGCTTGCTTTGCAAGAAATACATCTCAGGACACTCTCTTCATTTCTCATTTTTTTGTCGAATTAATGCACTGATCGCGGAGACCACGGGGCAGTGTTATGTGCACCACGATACTTGAAGGAAAGTCCGCTAAATGATTAGTTTAGGACGCTGAGGCAATAATTCAAAATCAGAAACAAAATAATTGGAAGCGGAAGCAAAAAGTTTCACTTCTCAGATTGGAATATCAAATTATTTTAATTGATGTCTGATTTTATATAAACAAGGCAGAATTAAGTAAATGACAACCAGTTCCCACAATGGCAAGTAGTATTATAACTTATATAAAATAAACCAGTGTTACAGGAGCTAGGGTATAGAATCGCCTTTGACTTTTATTCATTTAAGTTGAGTTTCACTAAAGTTCCTAACTGAGTAACTGTTGCTTAATTTCCTTAATTTCCCTAAATAAATTTCCCTTACAAATTTCCTACATTTCCTTTATAAATTGCTAAATTTCCTAAACTTAAAATTTCCCCGAACGCCAAGCTGGGTTGTGTTATGGCATCAGACTCGCCAACCTATCACACAAAATAGTTTATGGAGCAAGAAACCAAAGCTAGGATTAGACACACAACAGTCACTGTAAATTACAGACATGAAACAGTCACCGAGTACGACCATGTGATTCACTCACGAAAGTTTTCAACAGATCGAGATGACAAATGAACCTTAAATTACTCTTTTGCCTATCAACACATGAACTCAAGATTTGTCCAGTAGTATCAGGGACAGCGATGTGAGACTATGAGACACAAATCATGCAATAGATCTAAAAAATATTATCATCAAAAGCTAGGTTTAGGGGCACAAACTATTCTTCAATGTACTCACACATTGGCAGCTGATCCGAAAAGGACGGTATTGCTCATCACTTTCCAAGATGGCGAAACACACGTAGATTAATGCGCCTCACAACCCTTCTCCCGATACTATTAGTTCAACAAAAGTGTCTTTAACAGTTACAGGATACATTCTCTCATATTAATATAATTTTACCAATAAGTGAATTCAGGATTAATGCGTCCAAACTGTTTTAAATAATTACTTTTCTCCAAAGGAACTATTTGCACGCTATAAATAGAACTGATGAAATCACGGTCTCGCATGAAAACTACGGAGTCTCTCAAAAGACACGGACCCCGACAACTTCCCTGCTTTGAGACCATGCGCCCCCGAATGGTCCTTCATCAGCAATTCCAATTATAGGCCACAATTACAAAGAATTTTTTTCTCTTCTCAAATATCAGTAATCATACACATACAAAATGATGTAAACTACAATGTTATAACAGTGTATAATAAAAACACCTTATTTAAAATGAAGCTAGGTAATCAGTTGGTATGGGATGAACCCGACTCACACAGAGCAAGTACCTTGAAAACCGAGCATTAACAAAATATCATGTCCATACATATACATGAATATGTATTGAGTAAACTAGATACATGTATATAACACCGTGAACAAATCTACAGAATGGTTTTCTTACTAGTAATACAATGCACAAAGATGTGTTAATTTACATTTTTATACAATAGTTAACGCGATGCTATACTATGGTTATACCTAACATTGATCAATGGTTCCTTTTATCCCACGGCAATAATTAATCATACCATCTGAGTTCAGATGTCATCCATCTGAGAGGAACCTAGGGTGGTTAATTCTCCGCTGTGCATACATTATAACCTTTGGATATCTTTCTAATGTTGCACTGAGAAGGGGGTTGAAGCGATTTACCCTATGATTAAATGTTGAGACCCCAACTTGCCAAGCTCTTGAGATGGTTGTCCTTTTGATTACTGATATGAAGATTATATGGTTTGGAGTGATTCTCCAGGTTGCAATCAATTCTAGAATCTCAACAACCATTTCGACCACTTTTCCAGGGGTACAATCTGGATTGCACAGATCATTTGTTCCAAGATCCACAATGAATACATCGATTGATCTAGATTTCATCTTACTTAAATAATGAGGGATAGAATCGAAAATCCGAGAATAGGTCAACCCTGGATGACCTTCAACAAATATGCTTCAACTATCATTTAAGCCTATTAAGGATGACACTTCGACATGTTTTTCCCGAGCATGCCGAAGAAGGCGAGCCGGAAATGAATGTCCAAATTTGTTTGGAAAAGGGATGGCACTATCCCATTCAGTGACACTTCTTCTCTGGTGACTTGTATGGCTTAGTATGTAAGCATGACTGAGTCTTTGCCGGTTATGTCCGAGTGAAATGTAGAGTGGGCGGACATAAGAGGTTAAGTGACTATGATAGGTCTGGTAATCAAATGTGATTAAGGGTGCGAGCAGAGGATTAAGTTCGCAAATCCTCTTGTTAGCAATAGCATGCTTTCGTGCCTTGCTGTTGGGCACTCTTCAGTTGCAAATAGGTGATTCAAAAAGAATCGAGGCTGACTCGCGAAATAGTTGTGGTTGGGATTGGGTTTATTCCAATCATGTAAGTTTGGTTTGAGCCATGTGACTTTAGTCGGTTTCAAAGTGTTCTTCCAGTAAGGAGATCAGTATGTTGAGGGTTTCGTCTGGTTCATTTTGTTCTTTGAAAAAGCCAGAATCTGTTGGGAGTGGTTTGAGCTCTTGGGTTAACTGTGGCAGTTTAGCTCTTATCAATGTCTCCCGGATGTTTTGGGCTTTTCTGAAGGCAATGAATGGAGGTTTCGGAAAAAGTTCCGAAAGTATTTGATTACCTTGGATTAGGTTCCAGTGTTTGTTTATTGCTCGATGTATGTCACCGTGATTTATGGCTGGGTTGTATGTGGTTGTGAAGACAAGTGGAGTTTGTTTTGTTTTTTTCTCCATCCTTCGTGTTGTGTATTTGTCTCGTTCGATCGGCATGTGAGACTTTGGATGTCACTGCTTGGATTTCGGTGGGATTGTATCCTCTTGTGGTTAGTTTCTCTGAGAATGTTTTGACTCTCTTGTGGAAGTCATCCGCGTTGTTGGTGTTTCTAGCGTAGCGGAGTGTTTCTCCGTATATGAACGCTTTGAAAGTATGAGGTGGGTGGGATGATGCTTTGTGGAGATATTGGAAGGTTTCCGTTGGTTTTGTGTAGACTTTGGTTTCTAGGATTCCTGTTTTACGGAAACGGTCTCCTTTGAATATGGTTAGGTCAAGGTAGTTGATTGATGATTCAGAGGCTTCGTATGTGAATTTTAGGGTTGGGTGCATCTTGTTTATCTCCGTAACGAGATTTTGGAATTCGTTCAGAGTTCCGTTGTAGATGACCAGTATGTCGTCTCTATAGCGCCACCATGTGAGGATATTATCCGCTTGTTGGATTATTTTGTTTTCGAAGTTGTGTAGGGTGATGTCACAAATTTCAGGGCTCGATGTGGAACCCATTGCACAACCAATTTTCTGGAGAAAGAACTTATTTCCGAATTGGAAACAGTTGCGGCCAAGGATGAGTTCCAGAAGTTTTTGGATGTAAGTTGAAGGTGGTTTTGTGATAGGATAGCTAAGGTTTGTATTGTCGAGGGCATTGCAAACGCATTGGATTGCTTCCGTTTGTCGGACATTTGTGTACATTGAAACTATGAGGCGCCATGTGTAAATAAATTATTTAACAAAATTATTTATATATAATTCATTATTTATTATATAATTCTTTTTTCCGGACAATTATATGTAAATAATTGTTTGGCAGTTTGCATTATATGTAAATAAATTTATTTCTCACTGCATTATTTATATATAATTTTTTGGCAACCTACTTATTTACATATAATTTTGGGCAAACTAAAATTATTTATATATAATTTATTTGCAACCTCATTATTTATATATAATTTTATGCACCCTTTTTTTATTTATATATAATTTATTTGCAAACTGATTATTTATATATAATTTTTGCACACTTTTTTATTTATATATAATTTATTGGGAATCTTTTTATTTATATATAATTTTTGCACACTTTATTTATTTATATATAATTTATTTGGTACTTTATTACTTATATATAATTTTTTGCACACTTTATTTATTTACATATAATTTATTTGGTACCTCATTATTTATATATAATTTTGTGCACGCTTTAATTATATATTATATAATTTATTTGGTACCTTATTATTTATATATAATTTTGTGCACGCTTTAATTATATATTATATAATTTATTTGGTACCTTATTATATATATATAATTTTGTGCACACGCTTTAATTATATATTATATAATTTATTTGGTACCTTATTATTTATATATAATCTTTTGCACACTTTAATTATTTATTATATAATTTATTTGGTAACTTATTATTTATATATAATTTTTGCAGACTTTTATTATTTATTATATAATTCATTATTTATTATATAATTCATTATTTATTATATAATTCATTATTTATTATATAATGCATTATTTATTATATAATTCATTATTTATTATATAATTCATTATTTATTATATAATTCATTATTTATTATATAATGCATTATTTATTATATAATTCATTATTTATTATATAATGCATTATTTATTATATAATGCATTATTTGTTATATAATGCATTATTTATTATATAATGCATTATTTATTATATAATGCATTATTTATTATATAATGCATTATTTATTATATAATGCATTATTTATTATATAATGCATTATTTATTATATAATGCATTATTTATTATATAATTCATTATTTATTATATAATGCATTATTTATTATATAATTCATTATTTATTATATAATTCATTATTTATTATATAATTCATTATTTATTAAATAATTCATTATTTATTATATAATTCATTATTTATTATATAATTCATTATTTATTATATAATTGTGCGCCCGAAGCGAACGAGGCTATGATTTATAAATAATGGTTTTCAGCAAACCAGGGAACCAGACTACAGCAAAACCATTATATATTATATAATGGTTTTCTGAGCTAAATAATGAAACTCGCATGCAAATTAACTTCACTAGGACACGCCTATGTTTTAAATATTCATATCCCATAGCGCACCAAAACACCGCACTTGCTATAAAAAACACGCAGTATTGTGTATTTTGGGTATTGTGGGTCTGAATGTTTCTAATTTGCGCCCCGAAAGTATTGGAGATGACTCTCAAATGCTGTAAACTACCGTATTTCAGGTCAACGATTCTTAAAAATTACGGAGAAATTAGCTATGCACAACGCTCGCGCTAGCTAGCCACGATGGCCATCATGATCTATCCCGCGGCAGTGCTGTCGTATTAACGCTGATATAAGCGCGCCTGAGCTGACACTGCGTGCACCGTACGTGGAGGTGTAGTGGGTATCGGTAACGAACTGGCTGCGCGCGGGTCAGGAAGGCAGGAAGTTTCGGGAAAACAAGCTGCTGCAAGTACAAGCGGTACAATCAGTATGCCCCGAAAATAAACAATAAATACAAATGAATACATCAACACGGAAAAGGTAAACCACGGAAAATACATAATTATACATAATTGTGTAACCGAGACCGAGTTGACTAGGACCGAGTCTTTCGACTCAACTCGGTCCCAAGCCAACTCGGTCCCAACTCGGTCCCAGGTCAACTCGGTTTTATGTCAACTTGATTGGGAGAAATTGATCTAGCAAGGAACCTTGGACAAAATTCAAATTGTGCCATAATAGGTGCTGTGCCTTGTTAGGGTACATCATTAATAAACCGTTAAAGTGGTTACGTCACACACCGCTAAGGTCATGCCTTACACGTTCCACACATACCTGGCCTTACGTAGCTTTAATGGTGCCCACTTGTTACTTATTTTTTTTATCCATTAAAAATGGTAACAAAAGACATCGGTTACTTAACAATGTCAGACCTAGTTAAAGCATAGTGCCCACAAAATGACGGCAGATTGTATTCATGGCCTTACATAGCTATATAGCACGGCGCATCAATCCATCGCTGAAAATGATAAAAAAAATCACGGCATTTGTAACAATCTGCTATCATTTTGTGGGCACCATACTACTGATGGCTTTTTTTTAAAAATCATTTTCAACAGATAAAAAAAAGTAACAAGTGGGCACCATGTTAAAGCTACGTAAGGCCAGGTAGGTGTGGAACGCGTGACCTCGGTAAGGCATGACCTCAGCGGTGTATGACATAACCACTTTAATGGTGTATTAATGATGTACCCTAACAAGGCACAGCCCCTATTATGGCACAATTTGAATTTTGTCCAAGGTTCCTTGCTAGATCAATTTCTCCCAATCAAGTTGACATAGGACCGAGTTGACCTGGGACCGAGTTGAGCTGGGACCGAGTTGGGACCGAGTTGACCTGGGACCGTCGAGTTGACTCGAAAGCAACTCGGTCCTAGTCAACTCGGTCTCGGTTACACAATTATGTAATTCACATAATTCCGTAATTTTTAAGAATCGTTGACCTGAAATACGCTAGTTTACAGCATTTGAGAGTCATTTCCAATACTTTCGGGGCGCAAATTAGAAACATTCAGACCCACAATACCCAAAATACACAATACTGCGTGTTTTTTATAGCAAGTGCGGTGTTTTGGTGCGCTATGGGATATGAATATTTAAAACATAGGCGTGTCCTAGTGAAGTTAATTTGCATGCGAGTTTCATTATTTAGCTCAGAAAACCATTATATAATATATAATGGTTTTGCTGTAGTCTGGTTCCCTGGTTTGCTGAAAACCATTATTTATAAATCATAGCCTCGTTCGCTTCGGGCGCACAATTATATAATAAAGAATGAATTTTATAATAAATAATGAATTATATAATAAATAATGAATTATATAATAAATAATGAATTATTTAATAAATAATGAATTATATAATAAATAATGAATTATTTAATAAATAATGAATTATATAATAAATAATGAATTATATAATAAATAATGAATTATTTAATAAATAATGAATTATATAATAAATAATGAATTATATAATAAATAATGAATTATATAATAAATAATGCATTATATAATAAATAATGCATTATATAATAAATAATGCATTATATAATAAATAATGCATTATATAATAAATAATGCATTATATAATAAATAATGCATTATATAATAAATAATGCATTATATAATAAATAATGCATTATATAATAAATAATGCATTATATAATAAATAATGCATTATATAATAAATAATGCATTATATAATAAATAATGAATTATATAATAAATAATGAATTATATAATAAATAATGAATTATATAATAAATAATGCATTATATAATAAATAATGCATTATATAATAAATAATGAATTATATAATAAATAATGAATTATATAATAAATAATGAATTATATAATAAATAATAAAAGTCTGCAAAAATTATATATAAATAATAAGTTACCAAATAAATTATATAATAAATAATTAAAGTGTGCAAAAATTATATATAAATAATAAGGTACCAAATAAATTATATAATATATAATTAAAGAGTTCACAAAATTATATATAAATAATAAGGGACCAAATAAATTATATAATATATAATTAAAGCGTGCACAAAATTATATATAAATAATAAGGTACCAAATAAATTATATAATATATAATTAAAGCGTGCACAAAATTATATATAAATAATGAGGTACCAAATAAATTATATGTAAATAAATAAAGTGTGCAAAAAATTATATATAAATAATAAAGTACCAAATAAATTATATATAAATTAATAAAGTGTGCAAAAATTATATATAAATAAAAAGATTCCCAATAAATTATATATAAATAAAAAAAAGTGTGCAAAAATTATATATAAATAATCAGTTTGCAAATAAATTATATATAAATAAAAAAAGGGTGCATAAAATTATATATAAATAATGAGGTTGCAAATAAATTATATATAAATAATTTTAGTTTGCCCAAAATTATATGTAAATAAGTAGGTTGCCAAAAAAATTATATATAAATAATGCAGTGAGAAATAAATTTATTTACATATAATGCAAACTGCCAAACAATTATTTACATATAATTGTCCGGAAAAAAGAATTATATAATAAATAATGAATTATATATAAATAATTTTGTTAAATAATTTATTTACACATGGCGCCTCATATGAAACAACATCTATGCTTGTTATTAGAACATCTTGTGGAAATTTTCTTTCTTCTAGTTTGCGCAAAATGTCTGCTGAGTCGCGGACATATGTGGGTTGTGCGGTTACTATGGGAAGAAGGAAGTAGTCTATGTATTCTGAAATTTTTGCCGTAGGGCTTGTGCATCCACTTATGATTGGTCGTCCAACAAAAGGTTCTCCCGGTGGTGGGGTTTTGTGTATTTTTGGGAGAAAATACATGGTTGGACATTGACACTTTTGTGGAAGTGGGTCGAGGTATTTCAGAGTATCGTTGTCGATGTGTTTGTTGTTTCTCATTTCTATTAGCGTGTTGTGAACCATCGTGATGGTTTGTGGGGTAATGTCTTGGTCCAGTTGGGTATAGTGATGGACTCAAGGTGGTGGTAACCCACTTGTAGATAGTCTGAACGGTTCATAATGCAAATGCCTCTGCCTTTGTCATATGGTTTGACTACGATGTCGGGGTTGTTTGAGTTTGTTGATGGTGAATAGTTCTTGCGTGGTCATGTTTTTTTGCCGATTTCTTAGCCTGATGTGGGCCAGTTCGAATTTTGTGGCTTCCAAATATTCTTGTAGTGTTGCACTTGGGGATGATTTTGGATGCCAGTTTGACGGTAGTTTGAAGGGATGGTTTTTGGAGCATTTGTGAAGCATTAGAAATGCAATTCTTAGTCTTCGATTGAAGGTATTTATGTCACTTACAAGTGATTTGCGGTTTGGTTTAGCAGGAGTGGGTACGAAGTTTAAACCTTTTCCTAAAGCAATTATTTCGGTTTGCGATAGTGTTGCTTTGGATAGGTTGGTGATGAACGATTGGCATTGTTCTGCTAATGAGCGCAAATGATTGGAGTTGGCTCGTTGAGTTTTCGATTTGCATTTGTTGGAGAAATTGTTAGACTTCTGTTGACTTAGAGATCTCTTGATTTTATGATTGAGTTTCCTTCTTGCCATGGTAGTTGAGGGGTTTATGGTTTGCATATAACGAATAGGGTAGGGTGGGTTGGGTTATATTCCAGTTTATTTATTATAACAACTATATAATAAAAGCAGAAGTTGGATATTTCTCTTTTGAGAGGGTGCGTTGGTCCTGAAAAGGACCGTTTGGTTTTGTAGTAAGAGATCGACTAATATTGTCGTTTTCTTCTCGTGCCCCTGATTGGTTGATGAGGCCTGGTGAAGAAGCTTAGCAGCTGTTGAGCGGTGGCGTGGTCTTGTCCTTCGAAGTCAGCAAGCTGTTCTTGTGCAGAACGTCGGGCGTTGGTAAGCTGTGCCTCGGTGTAGTGAAGTTGGTGTTGGTATTCCTCCAATGTCACTCTTGTAAACAGCAAGGACGTTCTCTTCTGGAGATTGCGCCAGCGATCCTGGAATGCACTCTAAAATTTCAGAGATATGTGAGGACGTGGTGGCCGTAGATTTACCTCGATGTAAGGTGGTGGAGTGTTCGTCTCGATAGACCGGGAAAGGAGCCGTATTTGGCGGGTGATGTGACTCTTGGCAGATGTCAATGTGTTGACTTTTTCTGACAAGAGTTTCACCAGTTTGAATTTTTCCTCGGTTAGTCTGTGTGAGACCGTGGTTGGTTTGGATCTTGATGTAGACGGGCCAGAGTCTAGTTCACAGGACAGGAGTAGTGATTCGTCGTCGCTTGGGATTTTGTTCTTCGAAAAAGCCAGAACCTGTTGGGAGTGGTTGGAGCTCTTGGGTTAACTGTGGCAGTTTAGCTATTATCAATTTCTCCCGGATGTTTTGGGCTTTTCTGAAGGCAATGAATGGAGGTTTCGGAAAAAGTTCCGAGAGTATTTGATTGCCTTGGATTAGGTTCCAGTGTTTGTTTATTGCTCGATGTATTAAGGATGACACTTCGACATGTAGTTCCCGAGCATGCCGAAGAAGGCGAGCCGGAAATGAATGTCCAAATAAGAATACTGCCTGTTTACTAGACATCATCGAGTGATGCAATAATCTCCTCTGAATATATCTTATTCAGTCTTCTTTACAGCAGTCTCTGATATAAAACAAGTAAACAAAACATATTTAGGTCAATAAATAAGTATAATTGGCTTATTGACCATTCTGTCTAAACCGAAAGTTCACAGCAGATCTCTTCTGCAGAGTTGTATAAATCACAGAGCTAATTAGAATGTTATTTCATGTCACAAACATGGACGATATACATATCAACTACAGTATATATATAATGGGTGAAGAGGTGGCATAAGGCCGGACCTGTAAAATACTTGAAACAGGCAAGTCCCTTCCCCAAATAAACCTACAAAGGTCTGAGACTTATCAGACACTCTATGAACTTACAGAATCTTGCAAAGGTCTGAGACTTATCAGAATCTCTATGAACGTAAACAATCTTACAAAGGTTTGAGACTTATCAGAACCTCTTCGAATGTAAGGCTATATATAACTAAGTAATGGGTGTAGGCCAGTCACCTAACCACTTCCGTAGGCGTTCGGAACGCCAAAGCTCGGTGTCATGTACTGGTACTGAAGGTGGTACTGCACCACTGGGGGATGAAGTGCTTGGCTTCATCACACCAGACCTTGAAGTCGGATAGGTGATTTTGTGGCAAGGCGTATGATAAGACCTTATGCAAGGTGGAATTAGAGTACAAGTACTCTTGGACTCTACATGGAGGGGCTCCACTGTTCCTATCGCAACCTCATTCGGAGGGTTTCGACTAAGTGCATCGGCACACTTGTTCGAACGACCAGTGCTATATCTAACTTCTAGGTCAAATGGAGCAAGTTGGGCCACCCAGCGTTGCTCGGTTGCTCCCAACTTGGCGGTTTGGATATGGGCCACTGGGTTATTATTTGTCCATACCACTGTTTTCTTTCCCATGAGGTACTCCTTAAACTTTTCAGACACTGCCCATTTTAGAGCCAACAGCTCTAACTTAAAACTAGAGAGGTCGCTATAGTTACGTTCCGGTCCCGCAAACCCCGGCTAGCATATGTTACTGGATGAAGGTTGTCCCCCTCATCATATTGAGATAGACAGGCCCCTAGGCCTTTCAGAGATGCATCGATCTCGAGCACAAAATCTTTCTCAAAACACGGGAATGCCGAAACACGGGCCTCACAAAGAGCCTGTTTGAGAGTCTGAAAAGCATTGTCAGCCTCGGCTGACCATGCAAATGGATCACCGGTGTTCCCTGCTTTTTCCGGTGCTTTGACGCATAGCGCATGAAGTGTAGCAGCAATAGCGGAAAAACCTTTCACATAGCGCCTGTAATATGAGGCAAGTCCGAGGAATGACCTCAACTGTGTCGCATTCGTGGGAATAGACCAATCTCTGACCCTAGCAACTTTATCTGGATCTACAGAGATTCCTTGATCACTAACTATGTGGCCCAAGTGCGAAACCGATGTCTGGAAGAGTCTACATTTAGACCCTTTTAGCTTAAGGCCATTCTCCTCAATACGTGAGAAGACCTTATCTAGTCTACTGATATGTTCCTCAAACGTGGTTGAGAACACCAATACATCGTCAAGATACAGTATGACTTCTGTCTGATTAAGGTCTCCAAAAATCAACTCCATCACCTGTTGAAAGGTGCTGGGGCTATTTGTCAAGCCTTGCGGTAAACGCAAGAATTCATATAGTCCCCAAGGGACTCGAAAAGCAGTCTTCGCGATTGCGTCGGGATGTAGTGACACCTGAAAATAACCGTGGGTCAAATCTAACGAGGAAAAGAACTTTGAGCCACCTAGGGATTCGAGAGTTTCCTATATTCTCGGTAGAGGGAAAGCGTCTCGCTGTGTCTTTGAATTTAGACAACGATAATCTATACAAAGTCTTAACTGTCCATTTTTCTTTTTGACTAAGACGATCGGACTTGCATAGGGGCTCGCTGATCTACGTATGATATTTCTATAGAGTATATCCTGCAGCATTTTCTTGACCTCACTTTGATCAGACATCACACGCCTGTCAGGCAAATTTACAGGTCTATCGTCAGCAAGTTTGATCCCATGCGGAATGAGATTGCAATAGCCTTGGTCTAGTGGACTCGCGGAGAAGGCCTCTGTGTGTCTCTGTATCAACTTAGCTGCTTTAACAGCGTTACTGTAACTAAGGTTCTGTAAACTTAACCCTGGGGGTAAGGACAATTTCGTCCCATCTGGGAACACAAACACTTCCCCGGGTTCGTCAAGGGAGGCATGCTCAGGTTTTTCCTGAGTGGTGTCACTAGATACTCGCCCGAAAGATTCAACATTAACCTCAGTAGGATATTTATCATCAGAGACAATATTTTGTACAGAGATCTTCAGTCCCTCATCATCAAGATCCACCAAAACCTCTTCAGCTAACTCAACCGAAGTAGCAACTGCTATTTCAGTGTCACAAGGCAGCAACACTGGCTCGTCACCAGTGTTGATAATGATCAACGACAAGGACGTACTGTTTGGCTGGACGCCTTCCAGTACAACAAGCGATGGACATAGTCCATCGTGACATACACTATCATCATCCTCCCTACAGGATGGGTTAACAAAACAAGGCTGCAACAGCAGTAAGCTGTTATCCGGACAGTCTGAGTCTACATTACAACTGATGCTCTTTGCAGACTCTGGAGGAATTAACTCATTCACTTGAGTTTTCACACAAAACGCGTGACTGCTAACACCGTTAGCGTCACTGTTATCCAAATCACTATTCTCAACAAGCCGAAACCATTTCAGAGCAAGGTCCCAGTTCGACCCAGGTTTTATGTGGTTCACACACCCTTAATGGTGTGCAACCAATCTCAAGATATTGCACCCTAACAATATAGGAAATCTCTCCCTGCGTGGATTGGCGCCTTCGGGAGATTCTGATGATGTTACCAAAAAGCTTGCATTGAGCTTCTGCCCAAATATCCCAATGTTAGTCCTCAAATAACCCTTAACAAGTATCTCAAGATCACTGACACCCCTAAGATTTATGAAGGTTCCTACCTCATTTAACTCCCCAACTACTGATGCTAAGTGTTCATGATATAATTTTGATGAGATCAATGAGGTCTCTGCCCCGGTATCAAGGATGCAATTTACCATTTTACCCCCAATGCAGATTCTAGCTGTGGGACTTTGGGCAAGAAGTTCCCTGCGGAGAGTTTGTGCATTAACCCTATCACCCCCAGCCAGTACAGATGAATCAGGAGTGGGCCCCGACACCCCCTCTGCCACAGTGCCCTCTATGACAGGGGGACAACGTTTCCCAGGCTAGGTTGCGCAGCCACATTCTTTTCTGTTTTAGATTGAGGTATGTTCGGCGGAGGCCCGGTGGCCTCGCCGGCTCTCTTAAGATCATGTTGTCGTTTGTAGTAAACTTCAGCATCATGTCCCCGTTTTGAACAATAGGTACACTGAGGGACAGGGCGCCTTGGTTGATATTGCCTGTTGTTTGCAAGTTGACCTACCACTTTGCTCAATTCAATTACTACTTTACCTACTTCTTGCAACTGAACAGTCATACCCTCAACTAATATTATGAGTTGATCTTGCCTTTCGGACATAGATTAGAGTGTAGTCTGATCGGAAGGTCGGGTTGTGACCTTGTCAACAAGTGTGGGAGTTGGTTCTGCATGATAGGGACTGTCATGTACCGGACCACTGGAAACTGAATCTAAGTCTTGGAAGAGTTTAAGCGCTATGTCCCGAAACTCGAAAAGGGACATGTCTTGGTAATCCATCTCTAGCTTTCGTAATTCACGACGATCATACGGCCTTGCTGCTCCCTTTATAAATTGCTCTTTAAGGGCCTTCTCTCTTAGCCGTGCAAGTGCTTCACTTTCCTGTGGGTCAGCCGCAGCAGACTCTACGCGGTTATAAAAAAGTATAACTGCGCGTCCAAAATCTGCCAATGACTCGCCCTCTAATTGTGTGCGGGCATAGAATGCACCGTTTAGTGATTGTACCGACTCCTGAGGACCAAATCGCGATTGCAAAGTTGCTATCAGCTTCGCAAAATCTTTACGATCTTGCTTGGGACAACAAAGTATCTCTTCCTTAGCTACTCCTCCAAGGTGGTCCAATACTGCAGAAACCCTATCACTACCCTTAAGGCCTAATTGTCTGCAATATGTATCTAACTCATCTAACCATTCGCCAAGGGTTAGGTCTCCAGTGTTCCTAGGGCGACCATAGAATTTGGTCAACTTAACTGTAGGAGCCCTTTGATATTTCGGGTTTTGAAGGGCACCTGCAAGTGTTTCAGCCAGAGCCTTCTGAGACTGATCGAGAATTTCCCAAAGGGCCTCTGAGGTTGCCATCTTTTGAGGTACTCCCAAAAAAAATAATCAAGAAAATGATAGATGGGGATTTCTGTCAAGTTAGCTGTACACCCCTTATACTGGTAAATATACACAACGTGGGATTGGGTGTCTTTCCCTAAAATTCCATCAATAAACTGTTTACCATGAAAGTAAACACTACAATATCACTTTCCTTAAACGCGACTTCAGAAGGAGTTACAAATGTAATATCAATCTCACTTCTACACTCAAAAGTTACTGATTGGCATATAAAATATGCTGGAGCAACGACAGCTACACCTTAAAGATAGCTGTGTAACTATACACAAAGTCAGCTCGTGTACACGTCAAGAAAAAAATTACTAACTAGCATATAAACTACACACACACATAGGCATCTACACCTTAAAGATAGCTGTGTAACAATACACAAAGTGTGTACATGTGAAACACATCACATTTCACTGAATGCATGTGGTAATCTTTATCCAGATCTGCATGAGGGACCACCTTCACCACAATTTCTGTTGAGTTTGAGCAAGAAAACCTCACTAAACGTGTTGCATTTGCATGAAAAGCCGAAATGCATATGTGAACAGATATTTACGGGTGTGCACCTAATATAGTGGGGTGCAACCTGTGGTCAACAAAATATTCAATGAGCTACCACCACATGTACACATGTACAATTGATGCAATACAACTTGAAACGAGAAAACAACGCGTTCTCGACTTGAACGGTGCTTAACGGATCCGTCCCAGCATAGGATATGGTCAACAGTTGAGGACTCGAGACATCAAACAGGGAGTGTGCTCCAAAAATGTGATCGACCGTAAGAAGAAATGGCGTTCGGGGAAATTAAAACTTAATATGTGGGAAACTGAAAGTCAATGCCAAAGCTATTCTGTCTACGACGCCACCTTTGCACTGATCGCGGAGACCATGGGGCAGTGTTATGTGCACCACGATACTTGAAGGAAAGTCCGCTAAATAATTAGTTTAGGACGCTGAGGCAATAATTCAAAATCAGAAACAAAATAATTGGAAGCGGAAGCAAAAAGTTTCACTTCTCAGATTGGAATATCAAATTATTTTAATTGATGTCTGATTTTATATAAACAAGGCAGAATTAAGTAAATGACAACCAGTTCCCACAATTTGACTTTTATTCATTTAAGTTGAGTTTCACTAAAGTTCCTAACTGTTGCTTAATTTCCTTAATTTCCCTAAATAAATTTCCCTTACAAATTTCCTACATTTCCTTTATAAATTGCTAAATTTCCTAAACTTAAAATTTCCCCGAACGCCAAGCTGGGTTGTGTTATGGCATCAGACTCGCCAACCTATCACACAAAATATTTTATGGAGCAAGAAACCAAAGCTAGGATTAGACACACAACAGTCACTGTAAATTACAGACAGGAAACAGTCACCGAGTACGACCATGTGATTCACTCACGAAAGTTTTCAACAGATCGAGATGACAAATGAACCTTAAATTACTCTTTTGCCAATCAACACATGAACTCAAGATTTGTCCAGTAGTATCAGGGACAGCGATGTGAGACCATGAGACACAAATCATGCAATAGATCTAAAAAATATTATCATCAAAAGCTAGGTTTAGGGGTACAAACTATTCTTCAAAGTACTCACACATTGGCAGCTGATCCGAAAAGGACGGTATTGCTCATCACTTTCCAAGATGGCGAAACACACGTAGATTAATGCACCTCACAACCCTTCTCCCGATACTATTAGTTCAACAAAAGTGTCTTTAACAGTTACAGGATACATTTTCCCATATTAATAGGATTTTACAAATAAGTGAATTCAGGATGAATGCGTCCAAACTGTTTTAAATAATTACTTTTCTCCAAAGGAACTATTTGCACTACATGTGGATGAATAGCAGTGACATGTCGCTACACGCTATAAATAGAACTGAGGAAATCACGGTCTCACACGAAGACTACGGAGTCTCTCAAAAGACACGGACCCCTACATTAATAGCTACCATTGTGGTAGTTGACAGCAATGCGCGTATACCCTCCCACGCGCGGCAATGTGCGTTCGCGTCCGCTACGCTATGTTGTTGGTTGACAACTAGTACAGGCATTATGTGAAAAATTAAGGGGTAACGTCAAACAAATTGCAAAAGAAACCATTTAAAAAGGTTATTACTCAGAAAAATCTCCTCTATAACATATTAAAAGTCTTAAGAAATCCGAGTGGTGGAAAGTAGTTTTCTAATGTGTTTCTTAACCACACCCAGTACCACTTTTTTTGCTACTTTATAATGGAATATTTAGTGATGCTGCAACAATAATTTAATACTAAACACAGAGAGTTGATCTTAATTTATTATTGAGATGCCCATTGACTTCAGAAAAGATCTGTAGATGATTTATATTCATTTATTATGCTGTTATGTATATATATACTATCTGCAATATGATATATATATGAATCTATATATAACATATAGGTTCAGTCTATTCTGCTACCATTGGTTTCACTCACACGCACACTGTGTGGCGATCATCAGGCGAATTTACTCATTCTAGACCTTGGTAAGTTTCAATATCCCTATGTTTCCCAAATTTGCGATATGCCGATAATAATTTGCATAAATGCCATTTATTAATTTGCATAGATTAAAGTTAAAATTATGGCTATCATAGGTGGACATGTCACAATAAAATTTTCCCTGATAATCCAAGTCCAGTCATGTACATAAATTAATTTCACACCATGGTGCATTGCTATAAGGTTCCTTAAAAAATGAAAGAAATCCAAGTGGTGGAAATATGCCTAATTTGCATAAATTAAAAATGGCCACTAATTACATGATTTTTGATTTGGCCATAACTCTAGTCCTGCATTGCTTTTTGGAGTACTTTGAACAACAATTTGTCCTTTGACATTGATTTCATCATCATTCCAGTTCTGGGTACCTTTTGAGATCCTATGTTTCCTATGGGGTATAATATTTTTTGTTAAGGTTTCTAGCTCTTGTCAAAGTTGGTATAAGTGTTGAAAAATGTGATATCCCTGTGTCGCAGAGCGAACCCTTGCGCCGCTCTACTCGGACCAAAAATCAAGGAATAACTCAAGAGAACAGAGGATTCAACACAGGAGTTACAAATCACAAAAATCAAATTATATATTACGGGAAAGAAATAAACCAAAAAACCGCAAACCTCAATCCGAAAATACGTGGGCGAGCGTTTTATACCCCTCCTGCATGGGTGCAAGCCAGGAATTGGTATGCAGCAAAGGAAAAAGAATTACGATTTGCATAATTCACCTAGCAGCCACCTCCGAAGTTACATAACACTTTACCGCCGTAAACAATTAGTGATTGCTAAATCAACTCGGAAAATAAAAGGAATAATTTTAACAGTCTTGTGACACCCTGTACATAAACACATTTCAGGGACAAAAAAATCCCTACTTTAAATCCACTAGTACACTGCATAGGGATATCACATTTTGCAACGCGTATGCCAACTTTGAGATGAGCCAAAAACCGAACAAAAATTATCTTTCCAAATTTTTTGATATTTTGTAGCGAACATCTTGGGGTTTAATTTTCATCCAAGTTTGTCTCAATGTTGAATTTGGATTTCTCATGATGTAACCTTTCAAAAGAAATTAAGATTAACACATTTGGCTCACAGATTATAGAAATATGGTCATTTAAAAATGGCAGCAATGTCCATTTTGACCAAAATTGCCTGGGCGGTAGCGCGAAAACTGTTTGTCCGATGGTGCTAAAACTTAAACTTTCGGCTTTTCAGCCGAAATTACCCCATAAACTAAATATGATCCAATTTGAAAGGGTTGGGATTTCAAATTTAAAAGTTTTTGGGGGTGATTTGACACTGAATGGCCCCGATGTCAAATGACAAAATGTTGTTTAAAGTACCCCGAAAAACAACTTAGGACGAGAGTTATTACTAGATAGCATCTTTTGTCATATTTTTGGCCACTGCATTTTTCTTTGCTAAAGAAGGATTTTTTCTCATAATTATTTGGATAGACTTTACCTTCCTAAGCTGGAAATTCATTGGTAACATTTTTTTTCTATCTACCATGTGGCGGTCATCTTGGAATTCAAAATGGCCGCCATTTCGGGCCTAATTTGTACCTAACTTCGGACCTGATTGTCATATGAAGTTCAGTTTGGTGGCAAACCCCATGTTTTTGATACCAAGGAACCCACAAAAATCATTGTTGATGGGATATACTCCCAGTGGAGTACCCCATCAACAATAATTAACTTGGGTTCCTTGGTATCAAGAACATATGCAGTTTGCCACCAAAATGGACTTCATACGACATTCAGGTGCCACCTTATTATTTAAATGAAATCAAAGATGGCCACTTTTTTCGAATATCCAATATGGCCGCCATCCATTTGGGCATGGGCGTTGCCAGGATTTTTTCTAGAGGGGGGCAAAAAAAATGTTTGCCCAAAAATGCTTGTATTTCTCAACACATTCTCGATTTATCAGTTTTAGAGGGGGGCAGGGACATTTTTGCCCCCCCCCCCAACTCATTAAATTTACACCACTTTGTCTTCGCGCCTCTTTTTTCTTTTCTTTTCTTTTCTTTTTTTTTTCTTCCTTTTTTTTTTTTTTTTTTTTTTGGCTTTCCAGGGGGGGCAAGTGCCCCCTGCCTCTCGCGACGCCCATGCATTTGGGATACCTTAATGTGCCAATTGGATTCCTTGGTATCAAATTTATGGGCTTGCCACCACCACTACTGACTTCATACAACATTAAAGTCAAAATTTATTATGCAAATAGTTCAGAATGGCAGCAATTATGAAATATCAAAGATGGCTGTCATCAACTGTAAGTACCCCGTCCACAGTGATTTACTTGAGTTCATTCAAATACATGGACTTCATAGGACATTCAGGTGCAATGTTATTATAAATAAGATCCAAGATGGCGGCTATTTTGAAAAAAAATCCAAGATGGCTGCCATCCATCTAGGATAGATCATCAGCAATGGGTCATTAAGATTACTTGGTATCAAATGTATGGGGTTTGCCACCGAAATTGACTTCGTACGCCATTCGAGTCCAAACTATTATGCAAATAAGCCGAAAATGGCGGCCATATATTTTAAATAGCCAAGATGGCAGCCATCCATTTGGAGTACACCATAAACAATAATGTACTCAGGTTCCTTGGTATCAAAAACATGGGGTTTGCCATCAAAATAAACTTCATGTGACAATCAAGTCGGAAGTTATGATACAAATTAGGCTCGAAATGGCGGCCATTTTGAAATCCAAGATGGCCGCCACACGGTAGCTGGGAAAAAATGTCTCCAATGCATTTCCGGCTTAGGGAGGTAAACTCTTTCCAAATGTGGCAAAAAATATTTCTTAAACAAAAAAAAAGCAAAGTACATAACGGCCTATATACTATTATGGCCGCGCCAAATCATATGAAAATCATGTAATTAGCGGCCTTTTGAATTTATGCAAATTAGGCATATTTACACCACTTGGATTTTTAACAACTTTTTTAGGGACCTTATAGCAATGCACTGTGGTGTGAAATTTGACTTGGATTATCAGGGAACACTCAATTGGTACATCTCCACACATGGCATCCATTATTTTAACTTTAATTAGGCAAATTGATATACGGCATTTATGCAAATTATACGGCATTTGGAAAATTTCGGAAACATAGGGATCTTGGAATTTACCTAGGACTTGAATAATGAGTAAATCAATGTAAAAGGACTAAAACTGTTGTCTAAAGTACCTCTAAACTCCACCTAGTATGAGATATATGACCAAATCAATGTGAAAGTCCTAACATATGCGGCCATTTTGGATTTATGCAAATTAGGCATATTTCCACCACCTCGATTTCTTAAGACTTTTAGTATGTCATTTTAGGGACCTTATAGAAATGCATTGTGGTGAAAAAATTCTGTTGCAATTTGTTTGAGGTCAAACCTTATATTGCCTGTACTAAACTGTGAGTTTCTAAGCTCTTGATTGTGCGTGACCCTGCCATCAAAAGTAATATTGTCCTAATTCCGTTACTTTTCTGACATAACAATCCAGATACTTATTACAAAAGCATACAAAACGCTGATTTATTTTTCCGCTGGAAGCCTGATATAAATAATGTTCAATTTGGAAATGAGCCCCAACAAACTATTGCTTGTGCAAGCTCCCTAGGTTTATTTACAGTAACTGTTTCTGCCATGAAATGTGTATGTGTATGCCTGTTTAACCTTGTCCTTAGACAATCTAATAAACGTGAATTGAAATATGTATAGAAATGACAGTTTCTGGTCACATTATTGTATGGTAGTTATTTGAAATGTTATGAATGTCATTTATTGCTAGATGCGAACGTCAAACATCTGTTTGCGATGTGTTTGCTGTTATTGGACCTTCATCTGGAGGTTAGTGTGGGTTACCTCCCGAAACATTTTGGCAAGATAGAACTAAATCACGAAACTCAAATTTGATTACTTACTTTTATTTCAATATCATATTTATTTATTCAGAATAACCTCTTACTTTTTTTGCTGATCTGTTTATTATTGCCATCTGATTATTCTGTACGCTAAGAATGCGTAGTTTGACAGTTATTGCTTTGCTAAATGGGCTCATTGCTTTTTCGGCAGCTGACGTTCGTGGCAGTTGTCCTGAAGATTGACAAGACAGGATTGGCAACTCTAGAGATTGTGAAGCTGGTTGTAGGAGTTACATATTCCACCAGTATGTGTGTCCTTGGCTTCTTGTTCGTAAGTATGCCATACTATCGTTTCATTTCCAGTGACTTTTAATATTTCTGAAAATTAAATACAAAAATGTCATACTGGAATAAGACATCTTTTAATGAGGATTAAGTATGAGGAGTGTCTCAGAGTTGATGAAAATGGTGCTTTATATTTTTCAGTTATTCCAAAAATGGAAATCGCTGGTGTTTGTCATCCCGTTGGCAAGTTTGGCTGAGTTTGCCTACATCATATACAACCTGGTTGTTGTGAGCATGACTTTTTAACAGATCCATCATTCTTCCAATGTATTTTGTTTATGTGTTTGTATGGTGTTTTCTTTTAGGAAAACTTCAATTGATTAAGGAATTTTTTCAATTGTGGTAATGGCCAAAACTCTTATTTTGAAAGTAAAGTTGAGGGAAAGGTTTCGTTAAAAAATAACCTTGTAGGGGTATGGGCAGTCTAATCTGCTTTTGAAACAACATTATGAATGGTCTTCCTTCCAACAGACTGGACAGAACTGGCAAGGCTTCCCCGATGAGGTCGTCCCAGCGTTAATCTTTGCTGTCAGCATCGCTATTCTTGCAGCGAGGAGCTCGGTATGCGGCCTGCTGATCTTTATATACAAAAAAAATTGGACCGATGTGGGTATGTTAAGTTCCTAGAAATAATTTGTATAATAATAAATACATATTTTAAAGCAATTATAATTGTGTTGTTCGGTGGCTGGCGGAATAAACTGTTTTATAATCTGATCTATTTTTATCCATGAAGATACAATAAATGTGCACAATTTTGAATAACACTTTTGGGAAAAAAATATGAGGAAACAACGTCAATTTGGCCATTACAAATGTCATGTATCATAAATTTATTTTTTTGAGAAACGAAGAGCAAGTTTGGGTGCCCTCGTTAATCTTAGCTGTCAGCATCGCTATTCTTACAGTGAGAAGCTCGGTATGCGGCCTGCTGATCTTTATATACAAAAAAAATCGGACCGATGATGGTATGTTAAATTCCTAGAAATAATTTCTTATAATGTGATGTTTAACAAAAAAAAGTATATAAATATACTTTTAGAAGAGAGATATGCCAAAGTTTGTTTAACTCATATTCTGAATTTATTGCATGTTTATAGCTCTACAGAGATGTATCGAGCACTGTGAATTGTGATAGAAGACGATTTCATTGGATACATTGTATATATATATATATATATATATATATATATATATATCCAATGAAATCGTCTTATATTACAATTCACAGTGCTCGATACATCTCTGTAGAGCTATAAACATGCAATAAATTCAGAATATGAGTTAAACAAACTTTGGCATATCTCTCTTCTGGACAGACTGTTTCGTACCATAAGGCACTCATCAGCAGAATGACGAAAAATAGAATACAAGTAGCATCTTACCTTATTTCGAATCAAGCGCGCGCACGCGTTACGCGCGTTACGTCATTGAAGTTAGTACGCGTTTACGTCACTGAGGTAAGAACACATCTGTCTCGATGCCTGCACTTGAAGACGATTTCGCTTCTCTTATTCAGTGTGCCTACAAACGATTATGTACTTCTCTGCTATACACAAATTGCATATCTTGTTTACGTTAGAGTATGGCAGTGTTTTCTGAACGATGTCCCATTCGCTCTGTTTGCGCCCTCTTGCTCTCGGATCTGAATGACTGCTTGTGGTTCGCCAGTCTCGCCTTGTTGGGGACGTGCCAAGGATAAAAAAAAAAAAAAAATCGTTGGCGGCAGGTTGGGAGGGGGGGGGTGTGCACTGAGACCCCCCCCCCCCCGTTGCCCACGGACTAATTAGTTTAATGCCTGTAACACAAAATGTAACCTTGTCGCGCAGATACCGTAGAGCTTCTGAGTGACATGGACAGTGCTGAACAGACCTCCGAAGAAGCAGACGACTCACCACATGTATGTAGATTAAGTTGGTCATACTGATTATATTAATGTACCATGCATGTATTGAATCATAACTCGGGAACTTTAACACACACAAATGTTCGTATATTCGTCAAAATCAAATTGCAGCTGGGACAAATTAAAAGCTGATATTTTTACACCAATGCAATTCTGTAAAATATTAACATGTCGTCACCGACACCACGAAGTAACACCCATCTACATACCAGTAAAAACTAGCAATCGGAGAAAACGGCAACTAAAGTTGAACGCCTTCTAAAACAACACTTTGCGTCAAAACGACAGAGTATTTTCAGTTGGGTTTCTCGTTGTGGACACTTAATGAATTGAATTTACTAAATCTGCTGTTTTTCACTCGTTTGTGTATTAAATAAACAAGAAATAAGAGAAAAAAGATGAGTGTTAGTTCGTGAAACCGAAAAAGCTGCGAAACTGTAAATTTTCGTTTTCACGAAGTAACACTCTTCAATGTATTTAACACGAGGGAAGTGCAACTTCAGGTCAGCGCGCGCGCGCTCATACAACTTGTTAAAAGAAGAGTGTTACTTCGTGAACATGTTTTTGCTCACTTATGAGCAGAGTGCCCGCCATGCATTGCAATGGAAAATGGAACTTGAGTGTTACTTCGTGAAAACGAAAATTGTCACTTTTGCGCAAAAGTTGCCATGGATACTTAGCGTAATTATTAAAGTAAAGCTCTTGAAGCTTTGAAACTTCGTGCAATGGTAGGCCTTGATGAATAATGTTTAAAAATCCAAAAAAAATGAAAATCGAAAAAAAATATGCTTTAACACGGTCGAGTGTTACTTCGTGGTGTCGTCGACGATGTTTTTTTTAACCTAAAATAGTAATTTCCTTGTATTAAAAAAAAAAAAAAACACCAAAATATAGATGTGTTAGTAGCACCCGAGACTGTAGCTACGATTTTGGAGGTTGAATCATTTTTATTTTTACATTACGTTGCATAATCAATCCTCTCATAAAACTCGTTTTTATTTATTACTAGAAGATGTTCAAGAGACAATGCCGCACTAAATTGTCTGTATGTGAGTGGCTATTTATCATCCTGTGTATCCTCGCTGTTTGCTGTGCATTCGTTTTGTTAGTCCCGTTGTTTGGAGATGAAGAAAAAGATTCAGCACATCTCATATTGACAATCGTTTTGTGTGTCACAACAGGTTAGTAAGATTTTTTTTTAAATCTTATAAAATAAGGAAATACATGTGTGCTCGGTCAGTTAAACAAGTCATTACAAGACCTAACCGATTATATCCCAAACCAAAGGCGAGGCATTTTATTGGCGACCAGCACCCGATTTCACGAAGCGCTGCGACGCGTCTTAACTCGAGTAACTCGCGACGCGTCGTATCTTCCATTTCACGAAAGTTGCGATGTGTTGAACGCGTCGGAAGTTCTTTGACAACGGCTTAAAACACGTCGCAAGTAACGACGTGTCTTGTGGGCATCGCAAAAAGAGACGAGTCATTTCTAAGCCAGTTTTATGCCATAACATTACATAAAAAAGTAAGTCTGTCCTGAGCCTATATGGCCCATCGGGCCGGCGTTTGTCTCCGGTTTCAGTGGCATGAAACGACTGATAATATTTCTATTCCCCTTGGACATGATGCCAGTCCATCGCAGGTTACTCCCCAGCTAATGCTGGTACCAATTTATACTCCTGGGTGGAGAGAGGGAAGTGGGGATAAAGTGCATTACCCAGTGCATTACCTAGACACAACGTATGACCAACAGCCGGATTCGAACCCCTGACCTCTAATCATGAGTCACGAACCTTCACCGCTAGGCCACACTTCCCCAAACATTATATTAACACGATTATAATACCGAGGCAATGTGTGTAAAGTTGTAAATAAAAAAAAATCATTGAATAAATATGAATTAAACCAGAATATTAGAGTGGAAATTTCAAAGTAGCTTTAAAGTCCAATGAGGGCTTGTTTTCTTCAAAATTGCATCGCACGGCCGCCATTTTGTTTTGAGTTTTAACAAATTTCGAGCTGAGATCCGACGACTGTTTGCTGAATATCAGACGACTTTAAACTGTACGTTGACTAAAAACATAAACAGTCAACGAGTTGTGCTATAAATACACCTACGACACGTCGCACTTACGACGTGTTTCGTGAAATGGATCGCAGGACGCGTCGCAGCTGCGACGCATCGTAGAGATCCGACGCGTCGCAGCGCAGCGATGCATCGTAGGTTACGAAGAGTTTGATGCAATCGGGTGCAACCCCTAGAAGGTTTTCATTTGTTTAACAGCGGCCTAGCATATTACCCCCTTGCATAACACCTTTTCGGTCAAAGACTGCAAAAAAGTCCAAAAGTACAATTTTCAAAGATTCTGTTAAATAAATACATTTACGAATGGTTCAATGTGGCACAGAGCGCAGGTTTGCCGGTTTAGTGTGAAAGCAGGACTATGAAATGCTGACTAACTGGAAGTATTGTGCATACCCAGCTGAGGATTGTGAACGTTCAACGAATTAGAGGGGAAAAGGCCCAGATTTGATTGGATTCAAACTTTCATGTGACACTGGAATTGTTTTTAAGAACAGCCAGCCGGCAGGATTCACGACGAGCACTCACTGAAAATCGTGCCCCCCAATCGAAATTTGTTTTTTTCACGGTTCTTCCACGAAAAAAAACAAACACAAGATTTTTTTTAAAGGATTGTGGTAAGGAGGGTTATATTCTACTTTCAATATTACTTCCAGTCAATATCATTTCTATTAAATTTTCGATCGCTGCATTGGATGGGGTTGTTGGGTTGGTATTTTGTTATTAATAACTAGGTCCACCTTTTACATCAGCACGTTAAGTCAAGTGTGTCTTCGTGCCATACGTCATATTGCTGTTAATTTGATGGGGGGGGGGGAGCAAACGCTCCCCTGCACACGCTAGAAAAAAGAAAAGAATTGAGAATACAGGGCGAGTAAAAAAAAAGGAAAACTCAAATGTCGAGACCATTGTTTTAGTGAAGTGCTACATGTAGCACTTTCAAAATCTAGTATAAAACAGCCCAATTCATAAGCTTTCTTTTTAAGTTTTCTTTTAGCAGAACAAAAAACAAATCACATAGGGATGTGCGTGAATTGTTTTAGTTTTGCCGAAAGAACACACACTTTTTTGTGATCCGTGAACAGAATTTTAAAATTGTGGTTTGTGTTTAGAATTCCGTAACTTAAATAGTACATGAGTGATTCGAATGTGTGGCGGTTATCAGAAAATTAAAGTTCTCTTGAGGTTCAATTAAAAGTTCCAAGTTTGATTTATTTGATTGATTTTCTGGCATTCCATAGCTGTAACTTCATTGGTTTTCACTGGTTCAGTTGATTCACTTTTCACTTGATTCAGATCATTGACATAAAAACTGAAAAAAAAAAACAATCACGAAGTGACATAATAATCACATGTATAAAGTGCATCTACATGTACATGTAAAGTGGACATGTGGAATACATGTAATTAACATGTGGGATAATTGGACATGTTGCTCCCAAAACATGTTATAATATAACATCAAATAAACCCAAGGTTTATAATAATCAAGAAGAGGATTTATCATACCATAACACCCAGAATTATACCCACATCTAAATTAATTATTCACCAGGGGCATAACACATAAATTACTACATGAGGTGCAGTTTACATGTGTCGTTGATATATCGCTACACAAACACATTCATATAAACTGATTTATCAAGCGATTATTGACCCTCAAAAACATTAAACATAACATTATTCAATTACTCAAAATTACCTCACAGTAATTCTATGAACTATACTATATATGGTAATTAAAAATTGCCTCTGTCCCTAGGTCAAGTTGTGGGGGAGAACCTCATTTGTTTGGAGTTGAAATTCACTTACAATTCACACAATGTAATCAGACGAATATGTGTAGGGCGCGCAGAACACCGCCACCATGCGACAATAATTTTCAAGGCGCAACTGCCGTCACAGAATGATTTTTGTACTAAAAGAAAACTTATGAATTGGCTTTTTATATCCTAGATTTTGTAGTGCTACATGCATAACAATAGTCCCAACATTTGGGTTTCACTTTTTTTGACTGTGTAATTAAAAAGTAAAGGAATTTTGTGGAAGAAAATCCTGGCGACGCCATTGCCGTTCAATTTTTCCCAAAAACCTGTTCCTTCCATTTGTCTTTTGCCTTCCCTCCCCTTACATAGAAAGTCCACAGTTTTCGATGAAGACACGCGTTATAGAAAACAATTAAACAGATGACAGGTCAGGATAATTGACAGGTTAGACAAAAACTCAACCATGTTACCATGGGCGTCGCCGGGATTTTTAATTCTTTTTTATTTCTGATGAAGGGATGAAAAGCACTCGGTTGGGGGAACAAGATTTGACGCTTGGAGACGCTGTTCATAGACGTTTACATGTTTTATACGAATGTGAGTGCAAACAAAACGATTTCATAATCCTTTCGACAGTTCCTGCAAAACATGAGGCGGAGGAGTGGGATCAGTAGCGGCGTGACTAAGCTACTAGGGTAATTAGGTCTAGTGGGATTTCTGGAAAAGGCTCAATATATAAGAACCAAGGGGCATTTCTGGCTAAAAGTTTAAAACTGGGCTTTTTAGCTTCAGTCTAGTGAGATTTCTGAAAACAAAAATGGCTCTATTGAAGAATCAAAGGGCATTTTGGGGATAAAGTTTGTAATAGGCTATTTGCCTTTCACCAAAAAATGTAACCTCGTCCCCAGGGCGTCGAGCAGAACGCGCCAACCACTAACTGCTCTCTCGCCCTGGTATTGAATCATTTGCATACGATTTGCAAGATTTGTGTACACGTAAACAAGCAAGAAGTAATCTGGTGTCTGTCCGTGGGTTACATTAGCGTCTGTTCTTGTATGCGGTGTCTGGGGTAAAACACAATCAAGTTGTTGCGCCGTGAGCTACGAAAAGAAGATTGTTTTCAAAGTTAAAATGTTACAATCTTGTCCCGCCAACATGCAGTATCACATTTCATATTAATATGAGAATATTGGAAAGTAAAAAAGTATTTTTTTAGAAGGCGTGGACGTTATAATTAGAATGATTGTGAAAACACGTAATGCACGTTGTAAATAACAACACCAAGAACACGATATAAATCCATGATTAGCAAATTGCGGTATCGAATCAGGATACAGGAAGAAAACAAATGTTTGCTATGCAGGGCTTACTATTGGAAACGAGGTTGGAAACAGATTAAGCACTGGGGACGAGGTTGCCGAAAATGCCCTTTGATTCTGATACAGAGTTTTTTTTTCAGAAATCGTACTAGACTAAAGTGCCCTAGCAGCTTATTCCTTGTCACGCCTCTACAGCCCCGACTCATCTGCGTCAATATTTTGGTTTATGATGGTACACTGGTAACCATAAATTAAATATTTCATGAACCAATAATTCCAGTGATGATGAAATTCAAAATGATCGGGTTGCATTTGTCAGGAGAAAGTTAGCGTCACGTGACCACAGCATGCGAATTTGTGAACACGGGTTATCACATCGTTCAATGAGGGAAGGGGACGTTGACCCATACATTTTGGTCTTCCCTTGTATACCTATTTATACATCTCTTTCTCTGACGTCCATACAAAGGCATAGCATATAATCAATAATATAGATTATACGAATATGTAGGCTTTTAATACAATATTGCAGTTGTTTTTCAACCATTTAAAACTGGCCACCCGACGGGCTTTCGACCAATAGGAATCGGTAAACTGTCTTAGGTATGTATGAATGATAATTTCATGTATTTTTAGCAGTTGGAAATGCCGTGAGAATCATAAAACGCCTTTTTTACATAGAGTTCCCATACAGACGTTTATGAAAAGCGTTCGTCAAATCTCTCTCCGCTTTTACCCTCTAAAATATCTTGGCGACGCCCATGGTAACCGGTTGAGTAACATGGTAATCCTGGATTCATTCAATTCATCGAAAACTTTGGTCGAAGTAGTAACCTCTGCTAGGTGCAGGGGTTGGGTTGGAGTCTCGCTATCAACTCCGGGAAGGGGATATGATCCCATTCCGGACAAGAAGAAACTACCACTTGAGGCACCGGTGTATCCCAAAAATATTGGCTTATTTGCAGATTCATATTGGACACAAAGTCAACCCACGGCGAGGAAAAAAAAGGGGGAACGAAGGAAAAGACCCTGAAAAGACCTCGGAAAGACCCATGCAAGAGGAAAAATTCACACAAGCTATTCCATGGATATATCCCTCGCATAGATTTTTTTGGATACATAACATTATGGATAAATTACTTTATTTAAAGTGAGTCAAGGTTTAAACTTAATTTTATCCCACAAATAATAACTAGCCCCGCCCAACAACTCTCACCAAACACCGGAGGGTTTCAGCGACAACTGTGTCAAACGGCCGGTGTAGGCTACCAGCCCCTGCCTGTATTATGTACCCTGTTTATACTGCATACAAAATTAACAAACTTTGCCTAAAAACTCTTTCACGAAACACAGCACATACACAATCTGGAGCAATTCGGGAAATGTATTATAATTGTATCAATTTTACCTGCCAAGCCAAGCCAACGCAATGCGTGCACAACTCGTCGCTTTGCTCACGAAATGACAAAAACCTCAACATTTGACAAAAGTTCATACTGAGATAATCGCATTTGAAGTTATTCATTTTTTCAAAAGACATTTTCGACCACTTTGCAGTAACAGAATTCGGAAATTTGTGCATTATCCGATAGGATATGATTTGCTCTTTGTTAATTCATAGTTGTTTGTTAAAAATACTTCGTAATTAAACAGTAATTCATTAATAAACTTTTTTGCACTTCGTGAGAACATCAACACTTTGGCTCCCATATTTTGCCAATTTCTTTGTTCACAGTTTTTGTCACTTCGTGGGATCATGAATCGCGGAGGCTTTACTTATTTTGTACTTTATTCGACGCAACAAACTTGTTACTTTTGCGCGTTACGACAGTTGAGCGCGCGCGCGTCTGTTCTTTTTCAACATCGTTCGCGCGCGCGTGTATGCTCCCATCCTGCCGCGTGTAGACCAATGTATACTTTCTGGCCCTGCTCACGAGGTGATTTTTGGCACTTCGTGAGAACATTTTATACTTTTTACACTTCGTAAAAATGAAAATCACCGATTTCAGGCTTTTTGTCAATTGTTTGTTTACAATAATTAAGAAAGTAAACAATATTTTGCCTTGAAACTAGGTCAAATTGTTCCTTGAGACAACTTTAATAAAATGGCTAGTAAAACTCAAAATCGAATAATTATCGATTTTCGAGGTTTTTGTCACTTCGTGAGCAAAGCGACGAACTGCTAAACAGCAACGTGTATTTTCCACGCGCAATATCATATGCACACAATAGTACGTAGGGTCCAAAACATAAGTTCCGTAACCATTCTCTGGCTAGGATGGTTTGACGATGGATTTGACTTATATGGACCATTTATAAAGAAATTAACCCTCCCAAAAATTCCGGCTTTTTTCGCTAGGCGGCAAAATCAAAGATGGCCGCCGGCGCCATCTAAAAAAATTAACTTTTGAACCAGAGCACCTAGAATCATGTATGAAGATTCTTTTTCAGGTAAGTCGACCATGAGGATTCCGATTCCGACATCAGTTTGACGCAATGGCATCATTTTGACCCAGAAATCCAAGATAACCCCCATTCGATAGAGCAAAAACATAACTTTTGAACAGGAGCACCTAGGATCATGAATGAACACATTATTTTGGCAAAACCATTGCGCTGATGCAATTTAAGAAGGTCCTGAACCCATCCAACATAAGATGCAAGGTCCTAATGGGATCGAGGGCCATATCGGCTGGATTTTGTATAAACTTGTTTAGCACAACGACGTTCTGAGTTGTTTTAACAAAGCACACTTCCTTTTTTAGGTTGTGTCCCTAATGAGGCTACGGCAATCGTCATAATCATCATCACCATCATAATCACTACATATATGTTGGCACCAAATTATTCTTTGTTTATATATTTTATATCACAAAACACTTCCGATACTTCTTACTGTTATACGTTTCCTGGAATTGGTACGCGTACTGCAATGATGATGTGGTTTTTGTGGTTTGAGATGAATTGTGAACATGCATGTACCTTACGACAATGTCCATCGTTCCATGTGCCCTCCAGTGTGGTAGGCTTTGCGACAAGGCCACCGATGCTATGACCTCAAATGAGAGATTGGACAATCCCAAGAAAAAGGCCCTATAATGGAGCGGTCTGGACAAGTTTGGAAATGTCCACGCAACTGACAATTCAGATAAATCCCGGTCGGACAATATCTGTCCATGATGCATGTAGCTTGACCTTATGAAATACCAAGAAACTTGAACAGACCAATCAAAGACAAGAAAAAAACACAGGTTGATGAATGTCAATCTCAGTCTTCGTCTATGTCTGTTGTCTAGTTCTGTTCCTCAGCAGCGGCTTCAGCTGCCAAGGAGCTGCAATCGAGTTTGGGGGTAATACATCATAAAACAAAGTGTTAATGGTGTTGTAAGACAGATTCAGCAAAGCATCCGGAATCAGAGCCAATCCTGATTTCGGATGATCACGCCAGTTTTCAAGAGACAGAGTGGCCTCCGAAGATCAGAGCCTGCCAGACAGAATCAACTGTCTGTTCGATCCTGCAGCTGATCAGCCCTACGCGCTTGAAATCAGATATCACCTCAAATGTCGTTTGAAATAATGCGTAGCTATCAGAAAATAAGTGAAGATGACAAACGCCCACGCATGCTCAATGTAACTCTCTATAAGGTTCAGACCATCCCCTTTGGTTATATAATAACAGTAACCCTAACCATAACACTAATCCCAACATCCAGGGTAAAGTCATCCTATATAAAAGATATCCTAACCCGGGAGTTTGAGGGCAATATCGTCTTCCGCTCCAACCCTCGGAGGAACCAGAGTGATCTAATCCATCACACGTCGGGGGGGGGGGGGCCTTGTAGAAGCAGCTCTGTCCTCTATCGGTGTCAGCATAGTAGTGAGTAATTGGTGCGCAATGTGGCTGGCGGCTCAAGGATGTCATCAGTTCAATCCAACTCGTCCCCAAGCACACTCTCTCTCACCTCTCTCATCACACAGTACGTCATAAAGCGACCAACCACATCCGCCATCAATCCCATCGTCACCCTAGGCGGGATGACTTACATGCAGCAATGAGTTTGTCGACTCAGCTACCCGAGCGTGCTTCTCCTGCAAGACGTCTGAACCATGCATGACCTAGATTGGTGCTCGGTCTGTCCCAAGGAAATCGCTGATGAAGAACCAATCATCAGTGACATTGACTCTGATGACTTTCTCAACAACAACTTTACAGGAGGAGGAAACGCACCGCTGTAACTTGATGTTTCTGCAGCGTCTAGAACCTCTTGTACATGAGAAAAAGGCAAATATCCAGGATATTGCAAGCAGAACTCCTCCTCCTGCTCTAGCTTCTCGACCCTCGGTGCCTACGGAACGAGTTTGATTATTCATTCCTAAGCCAATCAGCCACTTTGTGCACCAGTTGCTATCTGATACACTGACACCGCTGGAGGACAGCGCTGCTTCGACATAAGAACCACCCTCCCCCCACAGACGCGTCACAGTCTAGGTCACTCTGTCTCCTTATAGGATGGGAGTGGAAGGCAATCTTGCCCTCGCATGAATAGGGTGACTTGACCCTGGATGTTTGGAAGCCATACACACAGAGAAGGTTTATCCTGTCATATCTGAGGAGGCTCTAAAGAACCCTTAGCTTATGTTCCTCAAAGATAACTGATAACTGATTAAAGATCGTTTGATCCTCATGGAGAAAGGCATAGTGCATTCGTGAGAGTTTGTCATCTTCACTTATTTTCTGATAGCTACGCACATAATTTCAACCGGCATTTGAGGGTGATATCTGATCTCAAGCGCATAGGGGTGATCATAATGCAGGATCGATCAGACAGTCGATTGTGTCTTGCAGGCTCTGATCTTCCAAGATTATTTTGTGTCTCTTGAAATCTGGCCATGCGTGATCATACGAAATCAGGATTGGCTTTGATTCTGGGTGCTTTGCTTAATCCATGTTACGACATCCTTAACATTTGTTTTATGATGCATTGCCCCCGGACTCGATTGCAGCTCCTTGGCAGCTGAAGCCGCAGCTGGGCAACAGAACTAGACAACAGACATAGACAAAGACTGAGATTGGCATTCGTCAACCTCTCTTTTTCTTTTTTTGTAGGTTTGTTTCAAGTTTCTTGTCTGGTTTCTTAGTGTTTCAAAAGGTCAACCTAAATGTATCACAGACACACTGTCCGACAGGACATTTATTGCAAATGACAGTTTTGTGGGCGTCTCAAAGCTTGTTCTGACCGCTCCATTACAGGGCCTTTTTCATGATTTCAACCCACATCTCAATTGAGGTAATGGGATTGTCGCAAAGCCTACCAAACTGGAGGACACATGGAACGGTGGACATTGTCGTAAGCTATGTTCTCAATTCACATCACAAACCAGGGAAACCACGGCATTAGTACAGTGCGCGTACCAATCCGAGGAAACAATAACAGTAAGATATAGCAGAAGTGTTTGTGATATAAAATATATAAAACGCGAATAATTTGGTGCCAACATATATGCAGTGATGATGATTATGTTGATTGCCGTAGTCAGTGGGGACAAAACCTGAAAATGAAGTGTGCTTTGTTAAAACAAGACAGAACTTCATTGTGCTAATCATTTTTAAAACCAGCTGATATGGCCCTCGATCCCATTCGGACTTCACTCCTTAAGAACCATTAACCATCATGTCTGGCTGCGGGGTTCTCGCTCCATTTATGCTGGATGGGATTATGATGTTGATGATGATTATGACGATTGCCGTAGCCTCATTAGGGACACAACCTAAAAAAGGAAGTGTGCTTTGTTAAAACAACTCAGAACGTCGTTGTGCTTAACAAGTTTATACAAAATCCAGCCGATATGGCCCTCGATCACATTAGGACCTTGCATCTTATGTTGGATGGGTCCAGGACCTTCCTAAATTGCATCAGCGCGGCAATTTTGCCAAAATAATGTATTCATTCATGATTCTAGGTGCTCCCGTTTCAAATATATGTTTTTGCTCTATCGAATGGGGGGTCATCTTGGATTTCTGGGTCAAAATGACGTCATAGCGTCAAACTGATGTCGGAATCGGAATCCTCATGGTAAACTTACCTGAAAAAAGTGTCTCCATACTTGATTCTAAGTGCTCGGGTTCAAAAATTAATTTTTCAAGATGGCGCCGGCGGCCATCTCGGATTTGGCCCCCTAGCAAAAAATGCCGGGATTTTTGGGAGGGACCGGGGGGCTAATTTCTTTATAAATGGTCCATAGGAGTCAAATCCATAGTCAAACCATCCTAGCCAGAGAATGGTCACGGAACTTATGTTTTAGACCCAACTACAAAGGTGATGAACTGTGACGGTCATGACCCAAAATTACAAGCTTAAATCTGACATAAATGGTTTTACCCAAGCCATAAAGTACATATTCTTGATTTACAACGAGTATGCTTCCACATTATATAAAGATGCTAACCAAGATCTCTTCTGAGATTATTTTATGAACGGTTTCATGAAAGAGCCATCCAGGTCGAGGCCAGTCCGTTCCTGATCATTTGCAAAAGGGACGTTCTAACACAGAATGATGCAAGGGCGCCCTCTTGGTGCCCTTGTAATAAAATTACACACCCTAGTAAAGGGAGGGCAGGTAAAAGACGAAAGAAAGGAATGGAAAATATGATATATCGAATTAGGTTTTTCGGAATGTTGTCACTGTATTGTAAAACATTTTTGTTTGTTTTCTCCCGATAAAACAAACATACTAAACCGTGTAAAAAAAATCTGTCTGCAATAATTTGAACCTAAACCAATGAAATTGTGCTGTTCCCCACAAGAAAGTGGTTTCAACCGCAGTCGTTTAACCGCAAGCCCGTTAAGTGCTTCACATTGAGCCCGCGTTAGGCATGGGAGGTTTAGCAAGGGCTGTTGTTGCCAATAAGAAAGGACTATTAGTGATTGAATGGCTTTTCCGTCTGACGACCATAATTTGTTCGGTGGAAACTCCGGGTCACAGAAAGTTGGGTTACGAATGCAGAATTTCATTGGCCCGTCTTTGTTATGAGCCCTCTTAATCCGAGTCACCGGCAATTTGTGGGTTGTCTAAAACGGGAAAAAAAAACGCCTGTACGACCGAATGAGCATCGACAAAAATTACTGATGCTGAAGTCACATAAAATCAGTGTGTTTTGTTTAAATGCAGGGGACAGGATGAAGTTCGTTTACTCTCTGTTTGTCCTTTACCGACGACGCAAACAACGAACCAGCATTGAAATGCCTTAAATATTCAATATCCTAATTGTTATCTTGCTGTCAATTTCAAACACAGTGAAACACATAATTATCTCTTGTTTGTAAAGTGTTCCTTCTAGTGTATCCTGTGGTGGCTGTGTGTTGGAGGATGCATTACTGCCTCATACTGCACTGTTTGTGTTACATGGCTCTTCTGACCTACTTCAGAGCACATGTGAAGCAGATGCCGATTGGACTAAAGACCGTAAGTTATTATTCAAAAAAAAGTGTATAATAAAATTGCAGTGGTCCGCCAACCCCTCCGTCCCTAGCCGGGGGATGCCGCCTGACGGACGCTTACAGGATTATGCCATCCTTGTGGGCGGTTATCGGGAAACCTGGGACGTAACTCCGTAGGTCTGGCGCCTCGTTTGTCCGACAACTTATTTCAATGGATACGAACATCCGTAGACTATCGGAAAATAAAATACACCAAGTGTTACAGATAGAGATTACACATTCACATTAAGGGATGCACCACGCGACGCCCACCCCGGGACTTACGACCATGGCACCAACCCTTGCGCCAAATACTGCGCGGTGAAGGACTCTGAAGCCACAGACACATTATATTGCCGGACTAGTGAGCTCACGCTATGCACAGCCCTCTCACGTTTGTGTCTTATGCGGCCATATACTTTGACCCACTTCAACCAGCCTTCAGAGCTTTTTGACTGTAGAATCCATAACATAATGAAGTCCTAGCAGTCCGAGGGCCCAGTAAGGTTTAATTAGAATATCGCACACGAAACGAAAAGTTTGATGGTGGCTGCGAGTAGGTGGGGGTGTCCAACCTTCAAAACCGTCATTCTTACAGAGTTGTAACGAGTCACTGATTTTTGTGACTCGAGTCGAGTCGAGTCATTTTAAAGAAGTGACTCGAGTCGAGTCGAGTCATTAGGTCAACAAGGTCGAGTCGAGTCGAGTCGAGTCACAGTGTGTGGTCGAGTCGAGTCGAGTCGAGTCAAGTATTTAGCTCGAGTCAATTCGAGTCACAAATATTTGAACACTATATAATAAAGTACAATAAAAAGCAACAAACACAAGAGAGAAAGAATACAAGGCACCAGTCTATTACGAAAATCCAAAGACAAAAAGGATGCTGTAAGGTACCCAACCAACAGTTTCCATTGCTAACTCGAGTCACAGATAAGAAGATGTGAAACTTCAGTCTTATAACTGTTTTGGCTTCGGGTTTAGATTTTGTTGTTCGCTGATCGCTGAAAACGTCAAAACCTAATTACATTATACAAAACTGTTTCTGATTATTTAAAGGTGGTCCCATCCGTATCCTTTTTGTGTGTGTGTGAAATCGGGACATAAATTTAGCCAGCGTTCCACCAAGAGCTTTATAAGAAATTGCCCGAAACCAATGATGAAACCACGGATTGAGAAATGCGTTTTAAGTCTGGTTCCGGATTTAGCATTACATGCTATAGAACCACAAGGTGGGAGTCCGCGACACGGTGTATGTTTGTTGTATCATAATGGAGGAAGGAAAACAGACGGCCGCTGTATATGAACGTACATAATTCGCGAACATAACGTGACGTGAACAAAAACTGGCAACGCGAACGGCGCGGCGTAAGTCATTACAAATATTTTTTTCGCAAGTAAGTTTTGCTTTTATTTTTGGGACTCGAGTCTTATTAGCCTTCCTCGAGTCGAGTCGAGTCATTCTGATGAGGGACTCGAGTCGAGTCGAGTCATTTGCTCGCAGTGACTCGAGTCGAGTCGAGTCATTTACCTGTCGGGACTCGAGTCGATTCGAGTCACCAAAAAATGTGACTCGAGTCGGACTCGAGTCGAGTCATTGACTCGAGTCATTACAACTCTGCATTCTTAAAGTCTCACCCCCCCCCCCCCCGCGTTAAGGAAGGGGCACCGCCTGAAGACCCCCAAAATTTACTTTTAATTAGAATATCGCGCACACAAGCACGGTTCCAACGCAAAAAGATAGCATTCGATTAACTTATCAATTACCAATAACTTAAGAATGAGGATTCCCCTGCATTCCATGCTGTAATTAGCGCTAATTATTGACCGTTAATTAGAATGTTGAGCACAAGAGCGAAACCTTTTCTGAAAGCTAATTAACGTAACTATAATGCAAGATGCACAACTTAAGAATGGATATTCCCGTGCATTTTGAGCTTAAGAATGAGTGAAAGTTCAATAATTATCCGCCCTCTAAGGAAATAATTGTATGCGTTTAATTAGAATGTTGAGCATAACGATCATTCCAACACCAAACGATAGGGTAGTGCAAAACGTACTCAAGAACGGCTTTATTTGCCGTTAATTAGGGCTGTATGGTACGGAGGCCGATTTCTGCACGTCTTAAACAGTGAAAACGTATGTGTTATCGCAAAATAACGCGAAACACTTGTTAAATATCGTACCTCTTTGAAGGAATAACGCAATAGCATCGAGACAAACGTACCAGATCGCAAAACAATCCCCCAGAAATGCGAAATACCGTGGCAGTAATTTTAAAAATAAACAAAATATACGTAAATAAGTGCATGTTGCATAGTTTTTGGAATTATAACGCATTAATTGTGAATTATGCATGCTTTTCAGATTTCACAAATTGTATGCAGTGCAGTTTGGCTTTCACTGAATTTAGCAAATCGTAAATGGCCTCCCCGTCATTACTGTTATTTTTTTGTCTTTCCCAAGCAATGGCATGGGAATACGTTTTTTGATTTTAAGGGGTAGGGTGGGGTGCTGAAAACAGAAGACTTTGTGGTCTCAAGATTTGGCGTGGACATTATATTTAGTGGAAATGGCAAAATGTATTGTATGAGAATTTTTGTGAAATATTAAAACGAAGAGGAATGCAGATGACTCCCCCCTTAAAGATTTACCTTAACCGCACAGCTTTATAAAATGTGAATGAATTAATACAAAAAGAGCGCCTTGAAGCGTCCAAGGAGGTCCAGTCCATCCCCCTGCATTCCAAATTTGCAGCACTTGTGGTTGCCTGAAAAAATGAGGGTTAATGATGTTGGTTGGCCCTCGGTGCCCCCTCATAAAATGCCGGTGTCCCCTTTGCGTTATTTCGTTACGCTATTTAAGTGTCTTGCGTATTCGGCGATAACACCTACGTTTCGTTTAAGCTGTGCAGAAATCGGCCGTACTATCGGCTGTAAATAAAGCCGTACTTATGTAAGCTTTGTACGAGAACTTATATTCTTAAGTTGAAATGCTGCAAACGCTGACTCGTACACTACCGTTTGGTGTTGGAATGATTGCTGTGCTCAACATTCTAATTAAAGACATATAAAAAAATCCCGAGGGCGGCTAATTATTGAACTTTAACTCATTCTTAATCACAAAAAGCACGGGAATATCCATTCTGAAGTTGTTGATCTCGCATCATAGTCACGTTAATTAGCTTTTAGTGAAAGTTTCGCTTTTGTGCTCAAAATTCTAATTAACGGTCGATAAATACGGATAAATTGGCCATTTTTAAGCATGGAATGCACGGGATTTCTCATTCTTGAGTTACTGGTAATTGACAAGTTAATTGAATACTATCTTTTTGAGTTGTAACCGTGCTTGTGCGCGATATTCTAATTAAACGTCAATTTCAGAGGATGTTTAGGCGGTCCCCCTTCCCAAACACACTTTGTGTGACACTTAATAATGACGGATTTGAAGGTTAGACACCCCCTGCTGATCAAACTTTTTGTGTGCAATATTTTAATTAAACCGCACTAGTTCATGAAATAAGCAGGTGTTCAATGGACATTGACTGAAATGCCTGTGCAACGAAACAGTCCAAAAAGTTCTCAATGAATACCATGAGGAACTCAGCTTTCATTAGTCATGAACACATTCTTACCTTCATAACTGATCTTGTTAATTTGACATGTATAGGACTACCTGAAAGAAAAAACAAAACAAAAAACATTCTTCAGTAGGATTACAAATATGTTGTGATGCATGTAATTTGTGGTTCTGTGACTGATGTGGAAATCACACTATGTGACAATAATTGGACTAGCCTAACCGCTTATGACAGTGATTTAGGTAACCATGCGGAAACAGTCAGCAACAGCATATTATAAGCATGCTACACATTTTTTAAAGGTCTCATAGAATTTATTCAGGCAATAACGGTTTAACACGACACTAGCTTTCAAAATGCAACTTTGAATAACGTACATGTATACAGGGCGATTAAACCAAACAGGAAACCAAATTGCATGACCATTTTATCAATAAAGATCTACATGACTCTTTCAAAATGTAGGATATGAAAGCTCATTTAATAAGTTATTTTTTAGTACCCAAATCATTTAAATCACTTGTATACTTTTAAATTGTTAAATTACACGCATTGTTTTACAGTTCTGTCCACGGATCGCAAGAAACGTAAGTGTTTTTTTTCCCGGCAAAACCAAAACAAATCACACACATCTCTACTTGAAAAGTTCATGAGTGATTTGAATGATTTCGGACGAAAGAAACCTTTTTTTCAATGGGCTTTTATATCTAAATTGCAGAACTAAAAACATACGGTAAAGCTTTGTTGCGTAAAGTTGTTGGATAAAATACTTCACTATTTGTTTTAAACAATTATTGATTTAAATCCATAAACTTTATTACGCATCGCTTGAGTAATAATAAAGTACGTGTATTACCCCCTCCACGAGGTAAATTTTGCTTAATAATGGGTAGCCTGTAAATCTTGCTAAGACAATTTAATAAAACGTGTTGTTGGTTACTCCGAGTTGGACTGAAGTTCACGCTGTGTAAGGTAAACCATGTATAAATCGCATTGTAGGCGGGCGCGGATTGTTTAAGATGGAGGACGTACGCAAGACTTTGACGTCGTGGGGAGTTGAGGAACTCGTTAACATTTTGAAGGAAAGTTTAAACTTCAGGTGTTTTTGCTAACGACATGTAGCCTTCTAGATATTGAAGACTATTTTCATGTGGTAAACGTGCGATCATTATGTATGTTTCCATGCAAATCACCCCTCTTTTCATTTTCAATGCACTTAAGTCCATGCTCTCACAGAGTCAGTCTGTGTGTGCATAATTATGAGACACTGACACCGAAAGCATCTAACACGTACAGCGAAACCGCTGTGTTGTCGAGTCCCGCTGTAATAATGTGCGTATTAAACCATACATCAATCAGATTGTCCAAAAAACTAAAGGGAAATAGACTCGCCAGTCTTTGCAAATGGAAGGATATATTGATTGCTGTTATTTTTGTCCCTTAGCAAAATTAGAAATAGCAGCAAAAAATAAATAAATAAAGGAGAAATATATTGCTTTGCAGATTTATTGAGAAACACTTGAATACAATGTAACCCTACATATGTTTAAATATATGTTTTCAAATTGGCTTTTGCGGAATTGGGTATAGAATAATCTTAATGTTCATTTTTTTACCTCATGTGTGCCTATCACGTGACCCTTCCTTCCGGTCCAAACCGGAAGTGCCTTATAATTTGAAAGTGGATACAAGATAAGCAATTGCTTTCATTGATGTTAGTCTCTGGCTAGGCTGTACTGTAGAAAAAATAGAGGTGACGTCATAAAACGTAAGAGCGCCCTCTATAAACGGCAAGTTGGAATATGTTTTAAAGGAATAAACAGTTAATTAGTTTAGTTTGGAGAAGTTTGCTGACATCACTTTATAATTAATGGTATACATTCAGCTTCATGCTGAGAACGAATTCAGGAGAAACATATGGATGACGTCAACAGACCGGGAGTAAAAATGAAAAGACTTTTAAACCTAAAAAAGCGCTGAAATATCAACCGCCGGAGATCTCATATAGATTCTTGATTCAAATAGTACAGTTAACATAGCTCTCGAGCTTTCTGGTAATGATAACACGATGGATCAAGTATCAGATTAAAGTCCAGAGTTGTAACGACTCGCTGATTTTTGTGACTCGAGTCGAGTCGAGTGCTTTTAAAGAATTGACCCGAGTCGAGTCGAGTCATTAGGTCAAAAGGTCGAGTCGGGTCGAGTCGAGTCAAATATTTAGCTCGAGACAATTCGAGTCACGAATATTTGAACACTATATATACCAAAATTTATAAAAGGAGGCCATAAGTTTAGCCAGCGTTCGAATCCAAGGAAATCGCCCAAAACCAATGATGAAACAGCGAAGTAGAAAATGTGTTTAAAAATCTGGTTCCTGGATAGTATTTTGTGCGTTCTAAAACAATGAGGTGGGAGTCTGTGACACGTTGTATATTTGTATATGACTGCTATTCGCAAAGTAAAGAGAGCATACATTTGCACCGTAAGTCATTGCAAGTAGTTTTCGCAAAGCTTTGTGCTTTTATATTTGGGACTCGAGTCCAATACGGGCGATTCACAATAGCGCGCCTCCAAGAGTTTGCAACGCGTTGGCCAATCACAATGCGCGAAATCAGTCGACCTTTTCAAAATGCGCATTGGGTCGACAGATTTTGCGCATTGTGATTGGCCAACGCGTTGCAAACTCTTGGAGGCGCACTATTGTGAATCGCCCGCATTAACCTTCGCTCGAGTCGAGTCGAGTCTTCTAATGAGGGATTCGATTCGAATTGAGTCATGGATGTGTTGGACAGTTTGTGGATAACAGGGTATTTAGAGTGATAGTCAACAATGAGGAGATAGTTGTCTTTTCCCAACTCGAAGAGGTCAGTGCCCAGTTTCGTCCAAGGTGTGTTGGGTATCTCGCAAGGTTGGAGTGGTTCATTTCTTTGACGAGTCTGGTGTTCCTGGCATGCTTGACATGACTTGACGAGTTAAGTGATATTGTCATTGATGTTCGGCCAGTACACAGAATTACGGGCTAATCGTCTCGTCTTTTCGATGCCAAGATGACCAACGTGGAGTTGGGTGAGTATGTCCTGTCGCATAACCTCAGGAATCAGAACTTGACGGCCATTGAATATCACACCACAGGACAGTCCCATCTCATCTCCGAATGACCAGTATGGACGTAAGTCACGAGGCAAATCCTTGATTGAGTCAGGCCAATCGGTGTAGATGACCTTCTGTAGCTCTCTGAGAACAGGGTCTCGAGTTGTCTCGTGCTAAAGAGCATCTTGCTTAGCCTTCCCGAAGTGAACCAAATCAAGTTGTTGCGTGGTTGTTTGCTGCCTCGCACTAAGGGAATCTACTGCAATGTCGAGGGGTATGTCATCATGATCAGACGGATTGGGGAGCCTGCTCAGGGCATCAGCAATTATCATGGTGCTGCCTGGTTTGTACTCCAAACTAAATTGATAGCCTTGAATCTTGATCAACGGCCTCTGTAGCCGGGGTGGAGCACTGGTGAGGGGCTTGTTCCATATGGTCACTAGTGGTTTGTGGTCTGTGAGTACATGGAATCTGGAACCGAAAAGGTAAGTGTAGAACTTGGTCACACCAAACACCAGGGCAAGAGTTTCCCGTTCAATGTTGGAGTAGTTTGACTGGGATGACGACATACTTTTCGATGCATACGCAACAGGTTTGCCGTCTTGGATGAGGCACGCACCAAGGCCTTTTTGTGAAGACATGACTCGGCAGTCTTTGTCTTTGGGAGTCCGCATGGCATGTATGTCTGCAACTCTGTCAGGATCAGGGCGAAATCCACTGTCCGAGTAGATGGAACCAAATTTTTCTATCTGGTTCGACTTGAAACGACACTTGGCACTGTTGAAGACAAGCCCTTCTCGTTTGGTAGTCTCCATGAGGTTGAAGAGGTTGGCATCATGCTCACTCTCTGTACGCCCAAATACTGCAATGTCATCTGCAATACATACGCAGCCTGGTACCTGGCTGACAATGTCGTCCATACATTGTTGAAAAATGTCCTGGGACACTGACAACCCAAACGGGAGTCGGCGAAAACAATATCGGCCAAATGGTGTCCGAAACGTTGTCAATTCCTGGGATGCATCATCTAAGTGGATCGACCAATAACCCGCCTTCGCATCAAGTTTGGAAAAGAACTTCGCTTGCGAACACGCAGGATTTAAGTCCTCAGCGTTGGAACCTTGTGAGGACATCGCTTCAAGTTTCTTGACACTTGTCGTGAGGGAGCTACACCAATCAATGTGGTGACTGACTCTGCGGATGACACCATCGTGCTCCATCTTGTCTATTTCTACCTGGAGTTTTGGCTTGAGATGCACGCTGCATTTCCGATGTGGATCAATACTGGGTTGAGCGTCTTTCTTGAGATGAAGATGGGCACATGTCTTGAAGTTGCCTAGGCTGTCAAATTGCGTAGGGTACGCCTGCTTCAGATCTTGTACTCCTTTTACAGGGGTGACAAATCCGACAGGTGGTATGGCTGGTGGGGCTCGTCGAGGTCGTGATGGGGGGAGTCCACTGGGTGAAGAAGAGACGGTGTGTATTGTTACCAGCTGGAGCTTCTGGCTCATGGGTAGGCTAGCCACAGCAGGACCTGGTACATCTACGACATATAATTTTTCGCGAGACCACTCACTCTCCTTGTATCTGCACATAAGATGCAGATAGCCATAGCATGTGATGTTTGACCCGTTATACGCGGTCAGTCTTGTGCCAGTGGGGGAGGCGAGCGATTTCCAACGGTCTCCGTATATCTGCTTCATATTGCAAACTGGTAGGGTGTTGGCACTCGCACCGATGTCCACTTTGACCTTCAAGTAGTGCTTGCCAAGTCGATCTGGGCAGACAACATCAAGTGTTGTGAAGACTTCGGTATGTCCGTACTGATGTAGCGGAGTGACACACATATCAGACACGGTGATAGAGTTGAATGTGTCCCCCGCTTGGCTTGAGACGTCATCGTCGTCGGTGAAGAAGTCATGCTGCCCCCGTTGGTCATTCTTGAGGTCGTTCACCTTGGAAGTACCCCGGCTCGGCGATCTATTGCGAGAGCTGCGTGGTTTTGAGTTGCTACGCGATTTTGAGTTGCTACGCGATTGTTAGCGGCGCCAGTTTGGCGAATTGCTGCGCTGTTGGCCTTGCCCAGTTCGCTTCGATGTTCTGCAAAGCTTGGCCCAGTGACCTTTGCTACCGCAGGGTTTGCATGTGTCATGGTTCAGGACAGCTGCGGGGCTTGTGCGAAAGACCACAATTTTTGCAAGAGCGGCGTCCACGTGCAGAATAGACAGTGTCTACAGATGCTGGTTCGTTCGCGGCTTTGCGTGCTGCAGTATCTGTAAGCGTTTCTAAATGTTGCTTGCCCGCTGCAACGGCTTCGTGTCTGCGTCCCTCTTCAAGCATCGCTGCAATTGGTAGCCACGTGCTTTCTCGAGAAGACTATTGGGGAACGCGTCTAAGGGAGTCGAGGCTATGACCAGTTCTACTACGCGTTCGTCTAGTTCTGCTTGCGCAAAATCACAATTCATCGCTTCTTCTCTACACCTGTTAACAAAATCGTCTAAAGTTTCATCGACTTATTGTTTGTATCTCATTAACTCAAGCCTATGGATGCGGAAATTTACACTGATTTGCAACTGCTTCTCAAATAAAGCCCATAGCTTTTCTGGTTCTTCTTATCCGCTTCGGACAAGCCAGATGCATTGAGGTGTGTAAGGCCCTCAGTGCCTACAGCTACTTTGATTTTCATCGCCTGTTTGTCGGCTTGATTTACTTCATGATCCTTCAGGCATAACGTAAATCTCTGTTTGAATAGCTTGAACTCCTCAGCAACATTCTTAACTGACCAATTCATTTCTGGATATTTAGCCATGGTTGAGTGCACAATGACAATGTTATAATATGATAAACAACAATTGTGCGAAACCTTCTTTGCTAAAACTTGGGCTAAACACCACTGAGATGGCTAAACATGTAAGAACAATATTACATGGGAGCAATAATACACTGATTTGAATCGTCAATAACCAAACTCATACATGTAAACAATAGCAATGAACACTGGTCAATTAGGCTTTAAAAGTCTCAGTTCTGATGAGATGAAATGGCTGAACAGTTCTTGTGCGTCTTGCCTGGTACACTGTCCGTGATAGTCAGGGTAGTAGTCAGGTAGTAGGGCAGATGAAGTCGCCTGGCAAGATGCTGAAGGTCCCAGATTGGAGATGCACTGGTACTGTGAACAGGTCGGGCAGGTACAGTTACTGGAAAACGACGAGCTGAGTTTCTCACGAATTTCTCACTGCAGCGCAACTGGATGGGCGCTGATCGTGATCGTGTCGGTCGGCAAACTGGACACACGGCAGAATTTGCAAAATTAGCCGATGATGAAGTCCAGGTTTCTGCTGCTTTTCATCCCGTCATGTCCCTTGAAACAGTCGGGACCGTCGCCGCTGGATGCTGTATATCAGGTCGGTAGATGACCAGTCTCCGGTACAGCTCGATGGAACCGTGGGGAATACAGCGATAATGGCGAACTCCTGAGTGCAGGGGCGAGCACGGTATAGGCGCTCACACTGCACGGTACAACGTGTTGAATGTGCAGTGGGTATAGCACACGCACGTGAACTGTCGCGGCATGACCTCAGAAAAATCCGGGTCGGTTGCAGTCACGTTTTCACACCAAAATAAGCGGGAATCGGGAGGTCCAGATGCCCGAAAGTTGCCTCACTCGATGGTCAGATCATCACAGATGTCTATCTGGTTCTTTTTCACCGCTGCCACCATGTTGAGATAGTCAATGGAGGTGGAATAAAGGAGGCTCGTAAGACGGCGAGTGTGTGGACAGCACGGTAAGCATGGATGGTTTATTCTAGAACTTATCTGGGGTCAGCTCCCCGGCGCGCATGCGCATACATGGATAAATGAATATGCATATCACTACAGTGTCGAGACTCGAACGTACATTATGCATGACATGAAAAAACTTACGGTCGGGATTAGCTAGCCTTATTACGATCTTTTTCACCGTCGTTTACGTTTGTGCACTTTGGGAACTGACAAACAAAATGGCGTCGGACCGGCCCAGCCGCTCGCGCACGATTTAATGAAATCACGTGACCGTTTCTATCCAATTAAAGAGTGTGTCGTCCCTTGACATCATTTTGGCTTGGAAACCAGACCCGGAAAAGGGTCATTTGTATCTGACCCGGAGAAATGGTCAAACTACCGGGAGATTTACTACCGGGAGCGCCGGAACAACAGAAGATATCGCTGGCTTAAACCCAGCTGTGTTTTAAAGGACCAAGCATGCTTTATTATGACCTCATTCTCATATGGTTACACTCAGTTGTGCTGGCTGCACATGGAAGTGGAACATGATACATAGAAGTAAACTGTACATATCTCTTGTCTTGTCAGTTATTGTCTATAGGCCTATGATCACAGCAAAAGCCCCAGTCAATTTCTTTATTTATATTTAGTTGAGAAAGGAACACTATTGTCACAATTACCCATTTATTTTAAGTACTATGACTGGAAAGTGACAAGTTCAGTTCTATTTACACTATAATTACTAATAATTAAATTCACAGGTGCACTTCTTCTTCTTCTTGCATGCAGCATTTACAATAATTCTCAAGCCATAAAGGATTATTAATTCGTCAAATTATATTTACATCAACTTGTGCGGTACTTCAAATTTTAAGTATTAAGGCGGAAAACAATACATGTAAAAGTATGTCACAACATACACTAGGTTTGCCTCCTAAATTTTAAAATCTTAATAATTAAAAAATCTCAAAGAAATATAGTAATTAAACGAATCTTTGGGTTTAATTTTCTGAATTAATTGAACTTAATATAGAACGATAGGTGTGAGTACTTTTAAATATCTTATAAGTTTTCCCACTTAGTCATACAATGAAAATACTAACTTTGGCGCCTCCAAAACGTTTCAGTTTATAACATGACAAAGAAAACTTCAAATCTCAATTTTCATTGAAATTTAAGATGAGATCTTTTCAATTAATCTTCAATTAATAACTCAAAAAATTCTGTCTTGCCAATTAAGATCAACAAAATTCAAACTACTTAATCTTTAACAGTTAAAATAGCAATGTACAGAAACGATACAGTTCACCGCGTTACAAAACTTCATATATCTTGTGTTGATGATGTCCCTGATGTCTTGTCAATTTCTTCTGTACACTCTCCGCGGTGTAAGTGCGTGTAGTAGTGACGGTTTAGTCATAGCTACGGAACTCAGGATAAGTGGCGCTATCAAGTTGCAAGTTTCAAGTTTGGTTAATTTCCACTTGGACACAACAAATAGGTAAATAAATACCCAGAGCAAGAACAATAATAATATAAAGATACTTTAGACTAAAAGAAGGCTCTCTTTAAAAGAAAGCCGGTGACATAGCGGAGGTGACCATATTTAGAAGCAGAGCTTGTGAGATATGGGTCCCCTATTGTTACATAAAATACAAGAACGTTTACAATGTGAAACACAGAAAGACAGAACACAAAGACGAACTCAACTTCAACGTGGAATTAGATACAAAGGGGAGGTTGTCAAATAATTTTAATTAGAAAATAATTAGGCTAAGAATACGTAGAATAAAAGGCATTTGTGAGTTTTTTTTCTTGAAAGCAAACACAGTATTGGAACATTTAAGATAAGGTGCTAGGGAGTTCCAGTATTTAAGGCCACAGTATCTGATTGATTTTGGGGCAAAATATGTGCAGGTATAGGGGATATAAAAATCAAAGGCATTGGGGAGGTCCTTTTTAATTAAATGAAACGCCGGTTTGGAGATTGTAAATATCTTGATTTTGTTTTTACAGTATTGTCAATAAAAGAGGGTCGGAATGAGTGCGAAAATCAGCAAAATGAGTAGTTCTAAGGGTTTGTCTTTCTATAAAATCAACAATTTGATGATGAACGTGGCTGATACATTACCCTAAGCCAATATCCCATTATTAATATAAGATAAAAGAAGAGTGGAATAGGGTGTGAATAGTACTAACTGGGGGAGATCGAATTTTAGTCGATTAATGGCACCCACGTTTCTAGCAATAATATATCATAAATGGTCAATGTGTTGTTCCCAAGATATATTTTGATCTATGATTAAGCCAAGAAAATTAGTGCAAGAAACCTGGGAAATAATATTGTTATCAATGATAATAGTACTGGGCAAAATATTATGTGATTTACAAAATATTATGTGATTTACTTAAAAGCATAACATTGGCTTTATTAAGGTTGATCGACAATTTGTTGGCCTTCATTCAGTCAGCAATGTGAAACAACTCAGAATCATTGTTGTAAATTAATACAGACTGTTTTCTATAGGAGAAATAACCTCTGAACCACTCCAAGGCAAGTCCTCTGACACCATATTGAGAAGGTTTAAAGAGGAGATTATTAGGTTAATGGTGTCAAATGCCTTGGAAAGGTCTAGAAAAATCCCAACAGTGTGGGTAAAATTATCAACAGCACATAACATTTTCGATACAAAATTTCAAATCTAGAATAGCGTGGGTGGTAGAGTGTCACGAAAACCAAATTGGGAATTAGAAAGGATATTGTGATTCTTCAAAAAAGTAGTACAGGAGTACACACACGTCTTTCAAGAATTTTTGAAAAGCAGGTAGTAAGGTACGGAAGCCCGTTAGTGCCATCGAATGTATAAATTGCTCTTGTTTTTCGGATGTATATGTTTGGGGAATCTTGTTTTTTGGAAGTATTTGTTTTCCGAGTCTTGTTTTGTGCAAGTATATGTTTCCCGAGTCTTGTTTTTGTGAAGTCTATTTTTAGTAACAGTCTTGTTTTTTGCAAGTTTATGTTTCCCGAGTCTTGTTTTTTGCAAGTATGTTTCGCGAGTCTTGTTTTTGTGAAGTCTATTTTTAGTAACAGTCTTGTTTTTTGCAAGTATATGTTTCCCGAGTCTTGTTTTTTGCAAGTATGTTTCGCGAGTCTTGTTTTTGTGAAGTCTATTTTTAGTAACAGTCTTGTTTTTTGCAAGTATATGTTTCTCGAGTCTTGTTTTTTTTGCAAGTATATGTTTCCCGAGTCTTGTTTTTTGCAAGTATATGTTTCCCGATTCTTGTTTTTTTGCAAGTATGTTTCGCGAGTCTTGTTTTTGTGATGTCTATTTTTAGTAACAGTCTTGTTTTTTGCAAGTATATGTTTCCCGAGTCTTGTTTTTTGCAAGTATGTTTCGCGAGTCTTGTTTTTGTGAAGTCTATTTTTAGTAACAGTCTTGTTTTTTGCAAGTTTATGTTTCCCGAGTCTTGTTTTTTGCAAGTATGTTTCGCGAGTCTTGTTTTTGTGAAGTCTATTTTTAGTAACAGTCTTGTTTTTTGCAAGTATATGTTTCCCGAGTCTTGTTTTTTGCAAGTATGTTTCGCAAGTCTTGTTTTTGTGAAGTCTATTTTTAGTAACAGTCTTGATTTTTGCAAGTATATCGTCGGTCGCACCACGAACCGGCGTATCTCGATTTTTTGCCAAATTGAGTTTTTGTCATTAACGTTATTATTTCATCAAAGAGCTCATTCTCAGAAAGTTTGATTCCAATCTGAGGTCTAATTAACTAAGAACACTAATTAGATTGTGTGGCGTATCTCTAAAAAATGAAAAATGCTGCACCACGAAGTGGCGTATCCCGATACGCCGCTTTACACGCTAATTCCCATAGTGCTATGACGTCACAAAGGAGCGTCGACATGAAAAATTGGAATTTAGCGTTTCACGAACCGACGTATCTCCGTATCTGGCACACGGCCACTATTACGCGCGTTGTATGACATACGATAAACATGAGAAAAATCTGTTTCACGAAGTGACGAATAACTTTGGAACTGAATTTCTCAAAAACTAAGCAACTCAGATGCACACGGATTGCATACAATAAAGTTAAATCTATAATTTACTAGCAAAAACGAAACAGCTTGAATTCTTACACAGGGAGTATATGGAATGAGCCTACAAAATAATTACCAACTTTAAATTGGTTTTTCTCGAAACACCAAAAAATGCGATACGTCGGTTCGTGGTGCAACCGACGATATGTTTCCCGAGTCTTGTTTTTTGCAAGTATGTTTCGCGAGTCTTGTTTTTGTGAAGTCTATTTTTAGTAACAGTCTTGATTTTTGCAAGTATATGTTTCCCGAGTCTTGTTTTTTGCAAGTATGTTTCGCGAGTCTAGTTTTTGTGAAGTCTATTTTTAGTAACAGTCTTGTTTTTTGCAAGTATATGTTTCCCGAGTCTTGTTTTTTGCAAGTATGTTTCGCGAGTCTTGTTTTTGTGAAGTCTATTTTTAGTAACAGTCTTGTTTTTTGCAAGTATATGTTTCCCGAGTCTTGTTTTTTGCAAGTATGTTTCGCGAGTCTAGTTTTTGTGAAGTCTATTTTTAGTAACAGTCTTGTTTTTTGCAAGTATATGTTTGGCGAGTCTTGTTTTTTGGAAGTATATGTTTGGCTAATCTTGTTTTTTGCAAGTATGTTTTGGGAGTCTTGTTTTTGTGAAGTCTATTTTTAGTAACAGTCTTGTTTTTTGCAAGTATATGTTTGGCAAATCTTGTTTTTTGCAAGTATAAATTTAGCAAGTCTTGTTTTTTGGATGTATATGTTACCCGAGTCTTGTTTTTTGCAAGTGGTATATTTGGCGAATCTTGTATGTTTCCTGAGTCTTCCTTTTTGCACCGTGAGACTTGATCGTATCGTCACCACGCTGGCGTCGGGCGAACAACGCATGAGGGCGCCTCGGACATGATGGACTCTTCCGGCTGAACTGCAGGTAAAGATTTTCAAATTGGAAAGTCTTTTTCTGTTCCTCTTTTTTATGATATTAGTTTTAAGCCGAGAGAAGAGTCACGTACGCCATTCTTTGTAGCTTTGATGCTTTACTCTTTCACTTTAGAGAGGATAACAATGTCAAACAGGATTGCACGATCCTAGTCCTAGGCCAGTTACTTTTCATGTATGATATACGTCAGCGTGGTTAAGTCTAATGCTAGGCCTACATGTACATTGTGTAACGTATAGCACGTCCTTTCAACAGTGGTTAGGCATGGGAAAGCACCCGCCTATAACATTGGTCTGACCTTGATCTACATGTAGGTGACCCAAACCGGGCATCCCCTCTCTATTAAATATAGAGTTGTTCATGGGGACATATGAAAAGTAAGTGTAGGCCCACCAAAATTGGGGCTCTTATCCTATCCGGTGCCGTGTCATGATTTTGCCCAAAATTGGCTCTAACGTTAACTGTAAGCCAGCCAACAGACTAGTAGTACACTTATCATAATCTTAGAAATACTGTCGTGAAAGATATTGAAACAACACCAGATATATATTTGATTGGCCTTTTAGCAATTTGGGCTTCTTACTGTTCTGGAAATATTTGTTTATTGACATTGTATATAGGTGCAAGCTACATTTTCAACTCATTTTCAGTGTTCCTGTTTTTCCTTGATAGGCAATTCATCAGCTATGGATCTTTACCAATTTATGAGGGACAGAGTAATCCCAGAAGCCACTATAGAGAGGATGAGGAAAGAGAAGGTACACAGCACATTCATGACACTAATGAGTGCTTTTTGCGTATGTTTTACATCAAATAATACTGCAAACCTAAGTGATAAATTAAAAGACTTTGTCTGTTTGATATTATGAACCATTGTAAACTAATTGTGTTGCTCTTTAAGGGTAGGGTGGGCCTCCAAGTTTTGGACATTATAGTTTGGGTGAAAAGTTAGTGTTAACTTAAAACAATACTGAGGTTTACATTTTGTATTTGTTTGCGAGGGGAAAATTTTCACCTTTTTTTCGAGTCCTATTTCAGAGACTAACATTTCCCGCAGTGATTCTAGTGCATGTATGCATTTGCTGGTTTGCTGGTGGAACATGGAGTGCACCCACAAATGTATGCTCAGTCATGAATATACAAAAACAAGACCCTTTCGCAGCAACATGACTTCATTTGATTGTGCATAAGACTCTTCAAATAAATCTGTGTTGTCTTTAAATCTGAAGAAGTATTGGTTGGTGTGAACAAAGTCACTTTCGTGTAATAATGCCACTATAAAATGGACGTGTCTATTTCTGTTAAAAGAAATTTGCAAACATTTGGAAACACCAAGGGCCATACAAATTACTATCAAATTAACTAGTCATGCACATTATTGGTTATGAATCTGAAACAATCCAAGACATTTTATAAGGCTGCCATATGACATTTTGTGAGCATCATTTCTTAAATTGTCAAGTTTATCTTGATGCAGATTGATGCGAGAACAGTGCTTCTCATTGATGACAAACAACTTCATGCATTCCTCCCACACCTGGGCGACCGTGTGGCAGTTCAACATTTCTGCAAGAAAACCATGAAGCAATCATCTTCATAGTGAAAGATACTGAGAAGGGAAAACTCCTGCAGAAACTTCGAATGAAACTTCATAACAAAAGAGGCGGTGGTACATCAGAAGCTCCAAAAGTGCACCTTGTTGGGAACAAACATGCAACACGCACTACACGAAAAATAGACATTGGGTGGATGCATTATGATGAAGTCCAAAAACAATACAAGCAAGTCCGGAAACAACATGGGGGAGGGACAAGAAAACTGTCAGTAAGTAAGTCGTCAACAGCAGATACCCTACAAAAGATAGCAGAGGGCCTCTTTTTTAAAGACGGCCAATCCTCCAAAGGATCGTTGGACTCGCATGAAACCCAACTTACTGATGTTCGGCACCAAGTAGTACCGAGCAGTGCCACAGTGGAGGAACTGTTTTAGGAAGCAAAGATGGCAGTTGTACGATTCTATCTAAAAACGAAACAATATGGCGTGGAGAGTGAGGACGAAGAATCTTTTGACTTGTGGGATCCCCCAGAAGTAAAAGTGGAGACCTCAAAAATTCCTCTGGATCAGGTATTTTGGACTTTGTGGATGTGCATGTTTTCATCATTTAAAAAAAAGAGTGTTTTCCTTGTTGAAAGGACTAATAGAAACAATGAGCAGATTACAGGTAAAGGTTACAAATTATTGATCAATTTACCTAGCAAGCAAGAGAGTATAGGATACATTTACATCACTTTATGGAAATAGAAACATCCATGTAAAGCAGTACATGCTCTTAGATGCCTCAAACAATTATAAAGTACACAGGCCAACAGGAACTGACTGATCAACCTCAATTTAAGCATGTGCAGGAACTTATTCTAAACCCTGTTTTTATAGTCTTCAGCTAGAATAGCTTCTTCAAAATACAATGTGTTTCTGTAACTACAGACTGGGGTGTCACTTATGTGATCAATTGTGAATAATGTCATTAACTGGTACAGATGAACATCATGTCTACGAGATTAATGCATATCAGTTTTCTTTTCCTGTGTGAAGTTTTGTTACTCTTATTGTTATTGTTAGTGGTACTATAACTGTTACTTTTATTGTTCTTGTCACATAGCATTCAGACATGGAAGCCAGTACACGCTTTGAACAAACAGATACACCAACCATTCTTTTTCGTCACCGACATCAGGTAAGATTTGTATGGTTTAGCAGCATGTGTGCATGACATACAGGTAGCTTTGTCTGCATCTCAACTCTCTCAGTCTCGGCAATATGTAAAAATGAAGAGTTGTACTTTTCTCCTTCTCCCCTTCATGTTAACAAAATTTTTTTTAACAGTTAATTGACATTTGATTTTTTTGATATAATTGTGGTCTGTCACGGCACCTTCAATTGACTATGAAAAAAAGAAAGAGCTTAAAATGAAATGGCTCATCTTCTTTGTTATTTTTTTATAAATAGGAGTGTAATGAACATGTACCAAGTACTGACAGTGCGGGAAGTTACCAGTCCTACATAGAAATACTTAGAGCGACATTGATGAAGAAGACCAATCACTAGCTGCTGCGATCGAAGCCAGTTTAAATGACATCCAGCCACTACCAGAGCCAAGGTAATATTGATAATGCATGTACTTACTGATGAATTTTGTTCAGGGGATATATAGAACTGTTTTCAAAATTTCACATTTTGAATAGACATTTATTTTATACACTCCTTGATTATGTAGCAATATGTTTACTGCAAAACAACAAAGTTTTGAAAATGGAATCTATTACAGTAAAGAGAATGTAGTATGGTAAGTGCAAACTAACCAAAGGGTGAAGTATGAGGCTGATCAAATTAACCCTAAAGGGGCCGGGGGGGGGGCGGAATCCGCCCCCCCCCCCCTCAACATTTTCCGTGATAGTCTTAAAAAAAAAATGTTCGCGACCCGAGCTGTTATGACTTTTTAGCCTCGAGCTTTGCGCATCTTTTAATACCAAAAACATAAAAATCGAACAACGGGTTGCCGCGTAGTGAAAAATTTCCAAAACCCTTTGACCTATAGTCATGAAATTTCTTGGGTATGTTCAGGAAGAGTTGCTCTATGCATGTGCCAAGTTTCAAAATTTTTCGTCACTCGATGGCCGAGATCTTAGGGGGGGGGGGCGGAATGCCCGCCCCCCCCCCCCGGCTGAGAGATGGTCAAAATAACCCGGCTCCTTTAGGGTTAAGTCCAACTTTGTAAGGTAGGCCCACAAAGGACAAACAAGGTGGACGTGCACAATCGTAACTAAAAAAAGAAAAAAAAAATGCATGCCAGGACAAAGAAAGAAGAAAAAAACCTACAAACAAATAAATTACAACCAAACGAATAAACAACAAAACATACAGACAGCCAGACAGACTGGAAAGACCACAAGAATTGTAATGGTATAGGTGGTTGGTCTATAACCAGACCTAGAAGCTTTAGCTATGTAGCCCATAATGGCATAGGAGAAATCTTAAATGAAGATTTCCATCATGTATCTGTGGCATTTGCAACATTTCCCAATTATTGTAGTATGATAAAAACCTTGTGTTGGAAATTCAATTATTGTCATCATCAGCGATAGATTCACTTATTGAAATGGACTAGTATAACACAATAGTGACGACATTATGACTTTTTTTCTTTATCCAAACTATATGCTATTAGATGTGGCCTCTTCCACATATTGGATAAACTATTTTTTTTTTTTTGGGGGGGGGGGTTGTGGTGGTCAACACATAGCAAGGAGGCATTAATTTTCACCTTGAAGGAAATTTTCAATGCAACAACCACATTTCTGACATTCACAATTGATTATTTCTTGACAGTCAGTGTGACTGTATAAATAAGTTCTAAATTTTATACTGATTATTTATGGATGGATTATTTCAGTTTGTTGGTTTACCCTCCATTATTTCTGACAGAACAGAAAAAACGCTGCATCAGATAATTTCACAGCTCGAGCAATCAATCACAGGAAATCCCATAATGGTCATTGCATCTAGAAAAAGGTTGCTGAAGTCAGCCATACATGCTACTCAAGCCCAGGGCTTCAGTTTTGATCGACCACCTTGTGTGACGTTTGTCGGTGAGGAGGCCGAAGACGAGGGTGGGCCAAGGAGGGAGTTTTTTAAGTAAGTACACATGCATGTATTTAAACCAGAATAACTGAGACAGTGTTTGTTATATTCAATTATTTAAGCATAGGTTGATGTTTTTGTCTCTCAGTTGCCTTGTTTGAGTTGTCCCTTGATCACCCCCCCCCCAAAAAAAAAGCAAATTCATTATCACCAAAATTTAACTATTTTGTCCAAATAAGGAAAACGTTCTAGGTGCCAAGCAAAGTCTTAGGCACAAATAGGGAAAAAGTTCGCATCTTTTTGCTGATTTTAGAATTAAGGGGTTTTGTAATGTCTAAAACCAGAACAAGGGATTTTAGACTTCAGATATCTGTTCACAGTCAAAAAATGTTGTTTGTACATTGTGGGATGAAGTAGTACAAGGAGCAAGGAAATAATAGTCCTTTAAAATCCAAATCTCGTCCGTTTGTTGCCATTATTACAATTCCTCTGAAAGTGCACTTTTGGAGCAAAAATTGCCATATTTGAGAAAGTATAGTAACACAATGACAGCATTTTCAAAATCTTGCAAAGCAAGTACGAGAAAGTTGTTTCTATTGTAGGTACCTGTAGGTGGGCACTTCACATGGATGCTTTAGTTTTAGTGACATGATGTCTATTTTCAGTGCTACTTTAAAACTGTGTCGATATGGAGACTGAGATCGCCAAAGGTTTGAAAACATGACTATAAATCACTCAGGCATGCAACTTGCAAGTCACAAAAAAACAGAAAATTCAAATCTTTCCAAGAATTTGTAAAGTGTTTTTCTGTTTTCCATGGCACACATGGGAAGTAAAAAGAGGAAATCAACTGATCCAATGAAAAGTTGCATGCCTGATCACTGAAACAAAACTTTAAATGACTTCTGAAGTCAAAAGAAAATTACAGCGCAAGGTAGAAAAGAGCATTTATTGGTCTTTTAGTGGTCTGAATTTATTTGCACCCACTGTCTGGTATTATGAACTGACTATATTATTATTATGGTATTTTTCTTTTAACATAATTATGCAGGTTGCTAATGAAAGGCGTTGCATGCATGGGCATCTTTGACAGTTCTAAAGGTGGTCTTCAATTCAGGTACGACGTGGAACACATGAGGAAAGGCACATACAAGACAGCTGGTCAACTAATACGTTGGAGCGTGAGCAATGGTGGCCCTGGCCTGAATGGCCTTAACCCATGTGTGTTTGAGGCTATGGTTGGGAAACCAGATGTTAGTTTGAGTGAGGTGGACAACATCTGTGATACAGCATATCGTGCACATGTAAAAAAGGTACTCTTAATTAAAAGGACATTGCATGCATAATCCGTTAGCAGTCCATAGAAAACTTTCTCCGTTAAAAAAAATCCACCCACATCTTTTCTACAATGATATGCCATTTCTGGGTGAAAAAAAATCTACATGTTATCCAGGGATGGTTGTGATAAGTGCCCCTGCTGTTAAGATTAAAACACACCTTAAGATCAATTTTAGCTCGGTGATAAATTGAGCTGTTGCCCATTTTTCATCATAACGTGCACACAGATGGCTAGGCTTAGAAATCTCAGTAATGTGAGTGCATGGGCAAAGATTGTAATGATTGGATGAATCGGATTGAATAAAATGCACACTCTAGATGTTTCAGCTAGTAATAATAGTGTACGGTATTGTGTCTAGACAAGATGGCTGCCTACATAGAGAACAAACTCACATGGTTATGTACTCTAGACAGTAGAGGGCGCTATGCACAATTATAAGTGGCACAGTTAAATAATGAATGCACACATTCATTAAAAAGATCAAAAGTTCATCCATAACTGTATCATATGTAACTTGCTTCAACTGGAGAACATGCAGGAACAACCACCAGAGGGTCCTGCCAAATTCTTGTTTGTAAAAAGAAGACGGAATCATACATGTAGCCTTCAGAGATATTGTAGAGAAGCATTGTATCCACGAGAGCAGTTTGAAATAAGTTTGTAGATATGGTTAAGCATTAGTATAAATGTGGCCTTAAAACAGACAGAAACAAATTAACCGGTACACACTCACAATGTTGCGAAACTTGAACTTTCCCTTTTTTCTTCTTTTTTTTGGAATGCTGTCAATGGCAAAGACTGATGAGACACTCTCCATAACCCCACCCCGGCACTCTAGTCCATTTTAAAGAATGCTATAACACCTTCAAAGTCTGTTGAAGCTTTTTGCACAAGTGCCTCTCTCTTTCGCAGTGACAGCATTAAAAAAAAAAAAAACCAATCCAATGAAGCTATCCAACAGAGGCAAAGTGTTTAAACTGAAGAAACTTAGAGGGTTAATTTTTACAAATTTCCTCTGTCAGGGTCCAGTGGCCAAGTGCTCAAACACTTCTTGGGTATGGTCACTGACCTCTGGACAACCTCCCTCCATGCACCATGATCGGTCGTATATAGTCTACTACCAATCACCCACTTACCACTCACCAATCGAACACCAACTCCTAGACTTGTCCTAGTCCTAGTGGAACATTGGTACTAGGAGTAAAACAAAATTGGGGGCCTGCAATTTCATCCCCATTACATACTGATTATATGAGGATCTATCAACAATCTAAATGGGACTTAGTGATATTAATATTACACTTAGATGGAAGGATATTTGCAAAAGCAATATTATTCTTAGAAAACTCATTTATTGAGTCTTTATATGTTTGTGTTTGTTCACTTCTGAATGCAGCTTCAGAATTGCTCTGCAGATGACAGCAACCATAGTTGAGCATACTGACTGGCTGATAGATCAAGGTGTGACAAAATTCATTGGGGTTGAGAAAGAAGACATTGTTCAAAGCCTGTTAAATCACTACATGGTTTACAGGTGAGTAACTCTAAAAGTGCATTTAACCCGGAAAAAGGGTACAGAAGCCATTACTGGTTAACTGCTTATAGCCCGGCACCCAAACCCGAGCAAAAATAGTTGACTATTTGGGAGGACGCCATCATGGCGCTGGATAGCTCAGGTGGTACGGTAATCCAGAGGTCTCGGGTTCAAGTCCCAGTACAGTCAAATTGTTTTTGGCTCAAATTAAAAGTCAATTGATAACATTGTTACTTTTATTGTACCCTATCATGCTTCATCAGATAGCAGTTCTGTAACTAAAACACGGCGAGTCAAAAAGAAGGTAACTGAGATTAATAATTGTTCCCTTAAAACATGATTACTTTTGGTTCAACATTGCATGGCGTACTACAATGAGCATATTCTCTCACACATCAGAAAGAAATAATCACTGAAATTGATCCTTGCTGTCAGGAGTAAAGGCACCTATTATTACAGCTGTCCATGGAAAGCTGAAATGTTTGGAAGCTATTTAATGAGCACTAGATATTATACACAGGCTTTGAAATTCCAGTGAGATTTAAATCCGTGAGTTTGCATCACACCCTTAATCAGTGTCAATTATAACAGAATGATCTTCGACCCATGTAAAACTTTTTTTTTTCTTCAGGCATTGCCAATATGGCACCTCATTGCAAATTTGAAGAATAAACAAAATTCAACCTATTTATTTTTTTAAATGAGAATTTTGAGTTTTGTAGGTTTTCCTTACTTTCGTTCAACATTCCATGGACAGATGTAAAAATAAGTTTGTTTTTATATTAAAACAGGTATAACTCCAGATAGCAAAGATCAGTTGCAGTGATTTTTTCTTTCCGATGTGTGCATGGGAGAATATGCTCGTTTTAATACACCATGCAATGTTGAATCAATGTAATCATGTTTTAGTGAAACAATGATTAATCTCGGTAACCTTCTTTTTGACTCACCCTATAGCACATCTGGCAGCAAAGCAAGGATTACATAAATTACTCTTTTTTGGGGGAGTAATGTATGCCGATGGACAGTGTGCTCTTCTTTTCAAATGCTTTAAGTCTCAATTTTACAAACGATTGAACATTTCAATTGTATTTCATCAAGGGTTCAGCCAGCCACGAGTCAATTCATTAGTGGATTAGGAGAAGATGAACAAAATCAGCACACAGCTAGATGCCTTCTCGTCCAACATGACATATCTTTGACACCCAAGAGCTTGAAGGAGTTGTATAAGGTGGAGTACTTTCCTGAGGGCTCAAACAACAAGTCTGCTGAGGATGACATCATCTACTCCTTTGAGGTCTTCATAGGAAATTGCTCAAGTAAGTACAGATTAAAGATAATGACATTGAGTTGTATTTAATAAGCAGATTGTGTATAATTAGGATGAAGTGAAAACTAATCAGTCTGTAAACGTGACACCCTACTACTTTCCATTGCATATTTACAATTAGATATTATTTTGCTTACTGGGCCTATTTACAAGCCAAACCAAGCCAAGCCAAGAATTCGATAAAAATCATTATACATTTTAAAATCAACAACAAAAATTATTCGTATAAAATAAAATTATAACAAATTTGTCAGTTTTTGGGTTAAATATGGCATGTTGTTATTATGTTTCAGGGCAACCTTGTACAGGGCAAGTTAAATTGACTCAGCTGCTTGACTTCTGGACAGGAGCAGACTGCATTCCTCCATGTGGGTTCAAGAAACGCCTTATGGTTGGATTTTACACTGCTGTAACAGGTGAAAGGCGATTACCATCTGCATACACATGCGGCCCCACATTGTCACTTCCAAGAGGAGTTGATGATCCTGACGCGTTCCACCGCATGATGGAAGATGCCATCCTCAACTGTCAGGGTTTTGGGAGAATTTAGCCATCTGCCCTCCATAGAAGCTAGTTGTTTCCTTTTCACAGTCTCACATCCTATTTCATTTCAATTACAACTTACTCACTTGACTTAATCATTGATGGCCTCAACTATGGTGATTGGTAAAATGTTTGTTTGGCTCGCTTTTGCCGAGTTACTTTTTTTTTAACTTGTAGTTTTGAAGATAAAAGTCAGCTGTGTATTAGCTTCATGAAAGGTCAGACTCTGTAAAAAAAAAAAAGCCTTTCCTAAAAACAGTTAAATCTTTGGTTTATTCATAGATCCACCCACGCCACAACATTGGTGATGTTTAGGTTAATGGTTTGAAATTATAAAAAAAATGGATATGATGGTCTCTGCGTCGATGATTGGTAAAAAGAAGACTTGTTTGTTTGGCTCATTCTTGCCATATGCTTAATTGAGTATTTTATAAAGTTGTTACTAGTTTTGAAGATAAAAGTCAGGTGTGCATTCTCTCTTTATGAATAGTAACAGTATAGTTAGCTTATTGGAAGACATATTTCTGAAGGGATAAAGTTGTGGAGACTACTGGCAACTCTATCCACTGGGAAAAGTGATTGGGTATGTCTAAGAAATATAACAATGCCACCAGTGAGCAGACTGCATTCCTCCATATGGGTTCAAGAAACGACATATGGTTGGATTTTACACTGCTGTAACAGGTGTAAGGCGGTAGCCATCTGCATACACATGCGGCCCCACATTGTCACTTCCAAGAGGAGTAGATGATCCTGACGCGTTCCACCGCATGGTGGTAGATCCCATCCTGTCAGGGTTCTGGGAGAGTATTATCATTTGGCCTCAATAGAAATCAGTTGTTCTTTTTCACAGTCTTACATCCTAGTTCGTTACAATTACAACTTGCTCACTACTTAATCATTCAATATTACCAAATATCCGGTTCGAAGAATTAATGATCTAAAGGTTTCAAATAAAGTGATTTTCAATTGTTAGAGATGATAGAAATGCACTGATTTTGAATTGTGTTTAAGTCCGAGTACAAAAATATTGCGAAGAGAAATATCTTGCGTGAACTGATGTAATAGATGTTGCTACACCCGTGAGTGTTTATGACCCATACAAGTTCATCATATGTCCAACACCACCCCCTACATGATGATTGGTAAAAGTAGACTTGTTTGTTTGGCTCGTTCTTGCCTTATGTTTAAATCAAGTATTGTATTAAACTTGTTACTAATTTTGAAGATAAAATCCAGCTGTGCATTGTCTCTTTATTAATAGTAAAAGTATACTTAGCATATTGGAAGTCATGTTTTTCTGAAGGGATAAAGTTATGGAGACTACTTGTAACTCTAACAAAAAATGATGATGGGAGTATGTTGAAGAAATATAACAATGACACCAGTGATCAGACAAATTTAAATGACAAACGTTATTTTCTGTCTCTCTCTCTCCCCTCTTTTATTACCGTCAATTTAGGCAATACATGTACATTACTTTGAAAAACACATCCACAAGAAAAACTGCACGTCACAAAATAGAAAATGCCATATAACGTTAGAGAAAATAATAATGCTTAAAGGGTGTCTAACCTAGGACTGATTCATTTCCATTATCACAATCCATTCACTCTCTGTTGTTTTAGGTCCGAGCAAACAGCAAAACCCTGGATGAGTACCTGTCCATACTGGTTGATTTACCTTTGTGAGCTAAAGCTCGGCGGCTATCTTTAATTTGAAGGTCAACAAAAGGTCAAATCATCAAATCGACATCAAATATGAATTCCTGAACCCCTAAATCCCAGAAACAATTATATTGCAGCACTGTGGGCCAAACCATTGAAAAAGAAACAATTTTCAAAATGGCCGACGTTGGGAATTTGGGATTCGGACCCCCCATGGATTCCACCCACACTTTTGCGAGCGATACCCCGCTATAATTTCTATTTCACCTTCATAGAAGACAAATCCACTGATAAACGAACCTTTGTTACAACTGATAATGTAGTAACCAACGGATAATGTATCACCAACCGATAATGTATCACAAATTGACCGATATTGTATCACTAACCGATAATGTATCAAAAATTGACTGATAGTGTAGTAAAATTTGTATCCGATAATGTATCACGTGTCGACGGATAATGTATCTACAAAATAACTGTATCCGATAATGTATCACCACGGAACGGATAATGTATCAACCGATAATGTATCAAACATCAACCGATAATGTATCAGTATTGGGAAAAGTTGGAAATATTGCAAATTGATTAAAGTCTAATTAGTGCCTTTACTATGATGAGTCCCCACTCGGGAAAGTTTATCATTAAGAATTTTTTTTTTTTCTTTTTTTTTAAATTTGGGAGGTAGGGGTTGCTCTGGTTTGGAGACGCTCTACTTCCAAGTGGCCCTAGGCTAGTGGCGTATCCAGCTTTTGATGGCGGGTGGAGGGGGGATGGTAACCGCACTCACACATCCGCGCCCCAATATGGACAATTTCTTTGCTCCGGACACTTGGCCTCCGTATGGGCTCCGTGCTCTAACACAAGAGGGCGCATTTTACCACTGCTGAGAGCCCCGTGGACGTACTTAACCATTGATCTCCGTATAGAGATCAATGGACGGGACACAGCATGTGCGTACTGTACTGTACTGGTTCGCGCGGAAAGTTCCACACCACTTCCAGAATGTGCCAAGGCTATTAGCCGCAGCATCTTCGCATGATCGTCAGGCAACGTCGGCGCGCGCATACGTTCAATTTAACTTGCGATGGTCTCCCAGACTATTCCCTCTCCAATAACTTTGCATCATTCAAAATACGCAGTGGATGGACCGGGAACCAGTCTGGGTCCTTTTCCAACTCTCCGTTTCTGGCCGTTGAAGGGGCACTTGTGCACGGAGCCCATAGCTCCGTGGTAAAATCAAAAACTGAGGGGGGGGGGGGGCTGGTTCTTTTCTTCCAAATGGGGGCGCTCTTACAAACTGACCATTATTTTGCAAACTGGAAATATACATGCCGATTTTCATGACGAATTGTAAAAGTTTTGGAGCTTTTGGGGGGGGGGGTTATGTCCGAACTCTTTAACCATTTTATGGAAAAGTTACCGAAAAAAAATTCTGTCAAAATACGTTATCTATATCACCAAGTCGGTTGGGCGGTAAATAAAGAATAAAAGAAAAGGTGGGCTAGGAGAGTCCCTATGAAGTCACAAAGTCAAATCACTACCATGGTGTGGGTTTTGCCTGGAAAGTAGTACATTACGTAAAGACCTAGGAGTATGCGCAACACCTGTCACGGGGAGTGTCATAAGGGCTTGTTACAACTGATAATGTAGTAACCAACCGATAACGTATCACCAACCGATAATGTATCACAAATTGACCGATATTGTATCACTAACCGATAATGTACCAAAAATTGACTGATAGTGTAGTAAAATTTGTATCCGATAATGTATCACGTGTCGACGGATAATGTAACTACAAAATAACTGTATCCGATAATGTATCACCACGGAACGGATACTGTATCAACCGATAATGTATCAAAAAATCAACCGATAATGTATCAGTATTGGGAAAAGGTGGAAATATTGCAAATTAATTAAAGTCTAATAAGTGCCTTTACTATGATAAGTCCCCACTCGAGAAAGTTTATCATTAAGAATATTTTTTTTTGATTTGGGAGGTAGGTAGTTGCTCTAGTTTGGAGACGCTCTACTTCCAATTGGGCCTAGGCTAGTGGCGTATCCAGCTTTTCATGTCAAGGGGGGGGGGGGGTAACCGCACTCGCACATCCGCGCCGAAATGTGGACAAGTTCTTTTCTCCGGACACTTGGCCTCCATATGGGCTCCGTTCTGCGACACAAGAGGGCGCGATTTACCACTTTTGAGAGCCCCATGGACGTACGGGACCATTGATTTCCGAATGGAGATCAATGGACGGGACACAGCATGTGCGCACTGTACTGTACTGGTTCGCGCGCAAAGTTCCACACCGCTTCCAGAATGTGCCAGAATGTGGCTATTAGCAGCAGCGTCTTCGCATGAGCGCCAGGCAACGTCGGCGCGCGCATACGTTCAATTTAACTTGCGATGGTCTCCCAGACTATTCCCTCCCCCAATAACTTTGCATCATTCAAATACGCGCTGTGCATGAACCGGGAACACATACTACTGGCGAGGCATGTGTATAGCAAAACTACCATCTTAAATGATCATGTAACTTGAGCTGTCAAAAAGATACAATGTAACAAGTTTACCGGATTTAGGCGGCAATCGTCGAAGATAGTCTAGATGCGATCCAGCTTCATGGGTCCCTTGTCGACCCCAGTCGATTTTTTTTCTTACAGATTTGAAAAGGGCACAATCACAGCATTACTGCTCATTTAGTGGGGATGGGGGAGGGGGATGAGGGGGGAGGGGGGTCGTGCCATATTTTTAACGGGGAGAGCTGATAAAATCCTACAATCATGTACACAATATTACTGTACCGTACAAAATAATACCCCGGCTTTTTTTAGGGGGGGGGGGGCAGCTGTGTCCCAAAACAAATTGCATACAAATTCCTTAAAAAAATAATGCACCCCCCCCTCTGCTGTGACACCCTCCCCCCCCCCCCAAAAAAAATACTGGTATAATGTCCGCCTGTTCAAAATACGGACGGAGGCAGCTTAGATAGGGTGTATGTTTACACCATTCTGTAATCCAGTGTTAATAATTGTCAAATTTGAATAGCGTCCCCTATTGAAATATGATAACCCCCTTCCCCAAGTTTTTGATTTTACGGAGGCCGAGTGTTCGGAAAAACAATCCTGTGTAATTTTCAGATTGTTTTGCTGATGAACCACCCTCCCGCGAAAATTCCTGGATCCGCCCTTGCAACAGTAGCGTAAATCTGCGCTGGGGACTTGGGGATGGGGGATAGCTAAAAAAAAAAAGTCCTGGCCGTGAAATACAAGCGGGGGGGGGGGGCCTTGCTGGAGACCACATGACACTGGGGTTGCTGTTCATGATACAGACGTCCCAGCGCATTTCAAGCTATTTGTATTTTTTCTCCCTTTCTCAATACTATTTAATACATTTCGGCGGTTGGAAAGTTTGAAAAATACCTCAAAATAAGCCCTTTTTCTCTAAATACAAAATAATGGGGCTGGTGGTGATCAACTAGCCCAGACCCCCCCCCCCCCCTCCACCCCCTCCCTGGTCAAAACGTGGGGTGGGATAATCGGACATAAAACAAACATTTGTGTACACCTTTTCCCAATACTGATACATTATCTGTTGATTTATGATACATTATCGGTTGATACAGTATCCGTTCCGTGGTGATACATTATCGGATACAGTTATTTTGTAGTTACATTATCCGTCGACACGTGATACATTATCGGATACAAATTTTACTACACTATCAGTCAATTTTTGGTACATTATCGGTTAGTGATACAATATCGGTCAATTTGTGATACATTATCGGTTGGTGATACGTTATCGGTTGGTTACTACATTATCAGTTGTAACAGGGCTTTATCAGGGAAACTTGACACAACTTTTCAAATCTAGTACGCTTTGCAAACCAAGAACATAATCATTGTTTCATTTAGTATTAATTCCAAGGCGAGGTTGGCCCCGAGCGCAGACATTTCAAGCACTGAGTTCCGTTCCGACGCATACTGATCAATACTAAAATGCCAAAGTAGGTAAATAAAAGTTTGAAAAATGACCGGTAATTTGTATGCAGAAAACAAATGCAAGGCACGAGCGGAAGATACCTCATACACACCAATGTCCCATTTCTATTATATTCAACATAATAGACACGTTAGAAACGTTCAGCAAATAGTATGGTCATTTTCTTGGCGTATGTGACAATTTTATTTATTTTTTGGTTGTTGAATGATTTAACAATCATCACATTTTAAAGGAAATTAAGCTCCAACGTACATTTTAAAAGTCCATTTCAAAATTCACAATAAGTTTATGTTTTTTTTTCCTACAATGATTTCTTCAATCCGATTCTCAAAAAGATGTGAGAAAATGTCAGGGATTCCAAAAAGATAACCATACTAGAAGAAAGGAAGGCTTAAAAAAAACACAGACTCATTAATTACAATGTGAGGACTTGTCTTTTTTGCGCTGTAGTCTTTCCTCAAGCGTTAAGAAAGCTGCGCAAGAAATAGCTACCGAAATATTATTATCCTCAGCTCAGGATAGCCCTAGCAACCGTTATATCATGGAGGAATACCAACACACTATAAAATCAGCGGCCGCAGGTCCTCATCTCACCAGTCTTCCTATTAGGGTCAGAACGCCCGCCCCTGAATTATTAGTGTACCGCCTGCTTTGGTGAATAAAGAAGCCATCTTGACACTTCTTTAGTTGTTATGCAAAAAAATAGAGAAAAAGTTATACCTTTTGCGTTTATTGGTGACTTCAAGAATTTTTTTCAGTTGATATTAAGGAAAATATAGCTTTAATGGTTTCTTTCAGGTTGCTGTAAATAGTTGGTTATATTTCCAAAGTTATGATTTGCTATATAGATAGGACGCTAAATGTTACAATGTGTACAACCAAATGAATCTTGTGATGTGAACAATCCAACTATTTTTATGACTACCGTTTTAAATTTTGCAACTAACATAGCCCTGTCTTTTGGAGCAGGTCAATTTATACCAGTTTAAATACATAAACACAATGTGGCACTTTTTGCTAAATGACCAAACTATAAAATGCACATAACATCAATTTATATCCATGTTTAAAAACACAACATTAATTTCTAATAGCTAAAAGTGCTAACTTTACACTAACTTTTATCAACAATGTTAACTTTAAGGAGAACCAAGCAAAATAGTAATCAACCTTAAAGGGGTATGATTTTGGGTACACTGGACAGCATTTTTTTAACACCTTTTGCAACACAAACCGATATGTTTACTTGTTTCATACACTATACTACAGCCAATGGTTCCTTAATTTGGATATGGATAATATATAAAACGCATATAAAACGATCAGCATAAATGTAAAGCTCAACGTACCAAAAATATAGCTGGTATAACACAAATCAACATTGTCGAAAACTACTGAAAATGTTGCGAACAATGTTATGCGTTAGAGGCCAAAGCGCATGACACCTTCTTTATACTGGCATGATGCTCAATGGTAAGAACCTGAAGGGTAGCTACTTCCAAAATGAGTTATCTGTTTTATACATATTAGGCCACAATAGGTCGTGGACATTTTAGCGACACGATAAAAATGGAATGCACGTAACATCAGTAGCAATTGTAAAAAAAAAAAAAACACCGCACAACAAAGTTTCTCTCTACTAGCTTAAATTGCTAACTTTAAATAACTTTTATCAACAGTTTAAACTTTTAAAAGAGCAAAGCAACATTGTTCAAACGATAAAGGGGAAGGGAGATTTCGGGTACTCGACAGCAGTTTGTACAACTTCACCGAAAACCAACCGATAAGTTTTATACACTATATGTTACAGCCCATGGTTCCCATAAATCTGGAAATTGTGTCGTTCTGGATGCCCTGATAACGGAGCTCGGCTTCCGATATACTAACTTGATGGTAATGGGTCCTGTCCCTTTTCAAAATCTTGGCTCCCATGTTTACTAAATTACAAGCCTACCTCCGTTACCATAGCGACTACAACAGAACAACACAGTGTCATAACATATGTATTACTGACTTCAATACGGCATTTCATGTAAAAATTTTCGGTTGGTATTTTTGAAAGTTGAAGGTTGTGAAAATTGCTGTTAAAATCTATACCAACCCCAAAACAAAGAAATAAATTAGCATCTGGATATAATTATAAAACGCACATAAAAGGCTAAATATTAATGTAACATATACCTCATCTTACAAAACATATAGCTAGTAAAACAAAATCATCATTGTCAAAAACTATACAGTTTGTTGCGATTTTCTTTATGTGTTTGGGAACAAAGTAAATTTGTATTATGTGATTACTGATCACGTTTCAGTTAGCTACTTCCAAAATACGTTATCTATTTCATACATGTTGGGTCTGCCGTCTCGAGCTGGGCAAATTATCACCCAGGCGCGCCACCACATTTTGTGTCCAGAAAGCATCTCTTTAACGGCCAAGCTCAAGCCACTAGTTTTTCCAGCCTTCTTGATGATTCGTTGCACAGATAGCGTTGTTGGTCCGTCCTGAAGTCCGAGTTCGTCTGCTAATGTTTGCCCGATGTGAAGTGGAAAAAGGCGCTTGAAAAGCTTTATACGATCAGAGCACTGTGTGCATGTGGCGCAATGCCTTTGACTTAGGTGTTGAAACGTATGACTAACCAAGACAAGTCGCCCTACGCTACGCACATCTTTATGAATGACATCAGAGAGAATCATGTACCAAATTTCAGGAGGTAAAGAAGGAATGGAAACGGTAGTATTTTCTCCCTCACCCGTCTCGAAACGGACGTGGGATTCATCAAAACCTTCCCCTGATCCATCGACATCACCTATACGATTTCCTTCGATGTCCACAAAAGCTTCGGTGATGAGGTCATCTTTTTTTTCGATGTCCTCCATATCTTCAGTGGTGAGATCTTCAGCTTCTTCGTTGTCCCTCGTATCTTCAGTGATGAGATCTTCAGATCCTTTGGTGTCTAGCGTATCTTCAGTGACGGGTTCCTCAGCTTCTTCGATGTCCTCCGTATCTTCTGTGAGGAGATCTTCAGATCCTTTGGTGTCTTCCGTATCTTCAGTGACGGGTTCCTCAGCTTCTTCGATGTCCTCCGTATCTTCAGTGATGAGATCTTCAGATCCTTTGGTGTCTAGCGTATCTTCAGTGACGGGTTCCTCAGCTTCTTCGATGTCCTCCGTATCTTCTGTGAGGAGATCTTCAGATCCTTTGGTGTCTTCCGTATCTTCAGTGACGGGTTCCTCAGCTTCTTCAATGTCCTCCGTATCTTCAGTGACGAGTTCTTCAGATCCCTCGATGTCCTCACCAGCTTGATTAATGGGTCCACAAACTTCTTCGATTTCTTCACTGGATGTAGTATGGTCAGCATGAAGAGGTCCTCCACAGTGTTCGGAATCTGTTTCGCCGGATCCGTTTCCCTCAAATAGGCCAATCGCTTGTACTCGGGCACTGTAGTTGCCTTTCAAGCTGTAATAGTGCTCCCCTTGTCCTTCTGCCTCGTGTCCAAGCCAGAGTGTTGGTATGTCCGCTTCATATTCACCCGACGGCGAAATTATTCTAGTGGCTTGAGGTCCCAAAGAAGAAAAAATAATGAACTGAACGTTGAATATTTCCGATGTTCGTTGCAAAGTGATGTGGTCACCGTAAGTTCCGTTGGCTGTCATTGATTCGAGGTATGCTTGAAAATTCTGCCTTCCGATGAAAAGTGAAAGAGGTGTCCCATCTCTTAAATTGGGGTTTTCACGGAGACTCGCTACGATTTGTCTCCGGACTGTTGATGCAGACCGACATATTCCAACAGTTGCGAGTTGGCTGGCTAGGGCAGCAAATTGACAATTCCCATCCGGGGGAGGGTCTTCGTAGATTTCGAACCCGTGCCGACTCAACCATTCCCCTCTTTGACAATCAGGTAGAATCTATCCCGGTGCTGGTGTTCCCAACGTTGGTACGACTTACTGTCAAATTTACCGAAAGTCATCTTTTCCCGATTGCGCTCATCATGTCTGGTTGTACTTGTTAAGTCTTTTACAGAAAACCAATCTACCTTTTCAACGTCGTGGCTCGTATATTTAACTTTATATCTTGCCTGAAGCAAATTCCTTTCGACAACAGTCCCTCTTAAAGTCCATGACTTTTTGGGCATTTTCTTTGGATATTTCACCCTGACAAGTACAACATCATTTATTGCGTACACGGAGGGCGGGTTTTGTTTTAGCCCTCGGTGAATCGTTCTGTTGTTACAACGTGCGTTAGCCTCTCTCACCGACCTTTCAGTTTTCAACCGTGCCTTCTCTCGTTCGACTAGTTCGGGCTCTGTGGCACAGCCGAAATCATGTCGTCGGTCAGTTCCTATTGTAATCGGGTCCCGCCTTCCAAGTTTACGATTCATCTGATTGTTCTTCCGGCCATAATAGACTTGGAAAGCCGAACGGTACCGGAGTTCTTCTCTGGCGCCATTATTCATGGCATGACAGTACTGTGGCAGAGCAGCAGCCCAGTTTGTGGCTGTCTTCTTTGTGATCAAATCGAACATATTTTTTTGCGTAGTGTTCGGTGACATCGTTCGATCTTCCCCTGTGTTTGTGGATGATACGGACCACTTCGGATAATCTTGACGTTCAACTGCTGCATCAATCTCTTTACCGCCCCGTCGAATTCCTTCCCCCGGTCATGTTGGATCACACGGGGTGAACCATGCTCTTGGTATATTTTCTTGAGATGGTAAGCAATTTCTTTGCTCCTCTTCGAGGTAAGCGGTCGGGCCCACACAAACCGACTGAAAACATCCATGACGGTGAGGATGTACCGATATTTCTTTCTTTTGTGATAGATGGCGTCTGCACCCATGGAGATAAGATCTACTTGGTGTCTGACATGGGGCCCTCGGGCAGTTATTGGCCGGAGTATAGGCCGGTTGGTGAAACGGGTTTGCGCTCTTTGGTAAATTTCAGTCTTTTCTAACTCATGTCGAATTCTGTTCTCGCTGAGTGTAACATAATCATCCTTCAAAAGATGATGCAATTTCCGACTACCATAGCCTTTGGTTTGCAGGAATGCCTTCTTGACACGCTTAGCCACTTCTCCAACTCTCATAACCAGCTTCCCATCATAATTCAACTGCCCGTTCTGTATGCTGTACTTCCCGCCAGCTGTAATAAACATACAATTGTATAAATTAAGAATAGAAAGTTGCAATTATTATTGGAACATCCATTGCGTCTTGAGTTTAGTTTGTTTAGTTTATTGTTAATTCCAATAGCCTATTGTTATCACTAATGCACCTTCAGTTGTTTCCCCCACTCCTCTCCCCCCCCCCCTCCCCACACCCCGTCATTTATTCCGGTCAATTTACAATGACACATCAGGCCATGACCTATAGGTAATTGCAAAGGAATTTAACACTTTTTAACAAACCGTATACATAGTTTTTAATCCGATAACGTGAGATTTGACTTTATTCACTTTAATGTTCCAACACCCCTATGTTCCGAAATCCCTATGTTCTGACAACTAAACCGATGTTCAAACACCCCTATGTTCCGCGACTTGTATGTTCCGACATTATTCTTACCCATATCCCTATCCCTAAACCTAACCCTAACCCTCACCGGGAGTATCCATAATCTTATGTGCAGGTTGTCGGAATATAGGGGTGTCGCAACATAGGTTAAGTAGTAGGAACATATTGGTGTCAGAACATAGGAATGTCGTAACAACGGTTGAGTTGTCGGAACAAAAGGGTGTCGGAAGATAGAGCAGTCACGCTCCTCCACCTTGTACGCTGTACGCAAAATTGACAAAATACAGGCAACACATTTGCGCGGACGCCCATGAAAGTGTCCATGAAATGAATTTTTCTTAGGAACATAATTACCTTGTGCAACTTTCTAATGACCTGTTGAATTTATGAAAACAATTTTATATCCCTTTTTAATTAATTTATTCAAAAGTTGCGTTCTTTAAACATTAAGACTTGTACGTGCTTTTCTTGACAACTGAGGGCGCTTTTGCTGTGAAATCACTTCAGGGAGACACTACTTATTTTAGTTTTTTTCTGTTCAAATGTGAACCCCAAAATGTGCTCGTTAAAAACATTTGTGAGAAAGGTTTGCTCTTTGGCTTACTGCCAGATAATGACACAACAGCGAATCACCAAAGAAAAGAAAATCGACAACTGCAAAGTACATGTATCACAGATTCGTGTTACGTTTTGTGCTGAAATAGACGTTTCTGCCTTAATTGACATCATACTTTTGCTCATTAACATGGAAGTTTGCATAAGCCTAAAAAACAAAATAGCAAAAAAGTACCCTTGTAAATGAAAAACAAAAATCAAAAATAACAATAAATGGGACAACCATATACATTATTTTCTTGAGGGTTAGGGTGTGGCTCATTACTGATATCGTCATTGGCAATTTAAATTAAAATAAAATTGACAGGTTTTTTATAATCTCCCTCTTAAAGAAGTCGTCATGTGTTTCACAAAATCCCATCCGAAACAATGTCTTTACTATGCCTCCGGTCTGGTAAATTTGGGGTCTCTATGTTCTTACCAAAATTCAAGTGACAGCAGAGCAAATGGGATATTTTAAATAGGGACAACACCATACTTCTAATACATTGTACTGTAACTTACAAAATGATGAAGGGAAATTAAAATTGACTCATTATAATAACTACTAATTTTTCCCTCAATTTATGGACATTCCCTTTCCTCCCTTGTTTTCTGGGACAATTGTCTCGATGTTATCCGTGTCCCACATGATTGTTTTATATAGCTTTATCGACATAAATGTGCCATTTCTTACTCATCAACACCGAGGGTTGGCAAGACTACTTCATGATATCTTGGAGAAAAGGTGCAAAACTTAAGGGTATAAGTGACAATCTCCATGAATGTCTTTGGTGGGACATGTGGGAGACAGATGGGGAAATAATATTGATAGGTGCATAATAAGAGCTTCTCTTTCTATTTATATTATCAAGGAGTGACCCTCATGAAAATACAGCACCGACAAATCTAGGGCTAATCCTTATTCCCTGGGGTGTTTATAAAATTATGTTTTTAACATTTTAAGATTCAGGACTGTTCTAATAAGTTTAAGAAATAGGCCTATATAATATATACCTCGATAGAACTTAACAATCGCTGCTTTCTCTTCCGGTGTTCTTTGATCGATGGGTACTTCATAGTTCCCTTCCACCATTTTTTTTATGGTCGTATACTGAAGATCAGAGAGTGGTCGTTTTCCGTGTCCATCGCAGTTCATTATTGCCAAAGTGACAGCAAATATGGCAAAAACGACACCTCGGCAACACATGCTTGACAGTGCCATTTTGATTCGTAAACTCAGGTCTAATAACACAACACATACGAGTGGCGAGGCAAGTGTATAGCAAAACTACCATCTGAAATGATCGTGTAACTTGAGCTGTCACAAAAGATACAATGTAACAAGTTTAACCATTCTTTGGGATTTATGCGGCAATCGTGCGATCAAGCTCCATGAGTTGCTTGTCGACCCAAGTCGATTTTTTTCCTTACAGATATGAAAAGGGCACAGTCGCAGGATTACAGGTCATTTAGTGGGGGGACGGTGGGGGAATTGGTGGTGGGGGGTCGGAGCTTGTGCCATATTTTCAACGGGGAGCGCTAATAAAATCCTACAACCACTATACTACTGTACCGTACAAATGCCCCGGCCTTCGTTTTAAGGGGGGGGGGGCACCGTTCGCATGTGACATCATTTGTTATTTGTCCACCCACTGACTTCAGTTTTTGAATCCATACAGTTTGCAGTCCAAACGTCACGAGCCTGCCGCACCCTTGAGGCCAACACCGGCGCAGATCCGGGACCCCCAGCTGTGTCCCCCCAAAAAATTGTCATATAAAAATTCCTTAAAAAATGCGAAACCACCCCCTCCGCTGTGACACCCCCCAAAAATCATACTGGTATAATGTCCGCCTGTTCAAAATACCGATGGAGGCAGCTTAGATAGGGGGTATTTGTACACCATTCTGTAATCCACTGTTAATAATCATCGAATTTGAACAGCGCCCCCTATTGAAATATGGTAAACCCCCCCCCCCCCAAGTTTTTGATTTTACGGTGGTCAAGTGTCCGGAGAAAAAACTATGTACATTTTCAGATATTTTGTGCTGATGAAACACTCCCCCGGCGAAAATTCCTGGATCCGCCCCTGCAACAGTAGCAGAAATCTGTGCCTGTGACTGGGGGATGGGGGATAGCTAAAAGAAAATATCGCGGCCGTGAAATACAAAGGGGGGGGGGGACTTGCTGGAGACAATATGACACCGGGGGTGCTGTTCATAATACAGATGTTTCAGCGCATTTCAAGCTTTTTGGACTCTTTCTCCCTTTCTCAGTACTATTTAATACATTTCGGCGATTGGAAAGTTTGCAATATACCTCAAAAGCTGCCTTTTTATTATTTAAATACGAAATAATGGGGTTGGGGTGATCCAATAGCCCAGATCCCCCTCCCCGGTCAAAAAGTGGGGCTGGATATAGGACATAAAATAAACATTTGTGTTCTCCTTTTCCCCATACTGATACATTATCGGTTGAGTTTTGATACATTATCGGTTGATACATTATCCGTTCCGTGGTGATACATTATCGGATACAATTATTTTGTAGATACAGTATCCGTCGACACGTGATACATTATCGGATACAAATTTTACTACACCATCAGTCAATTTTTGATACATTATCGGTTAGTGATACAATATCGGTCAATTTGTGATACATTATCGGTTGGTGATACATTATCCGTTGGTTACTACATTATCAGTTGTAACAACCTTCGCTCTCCACTGTCTTGGAATTGGTCCAGATCACCCAGCTGAACAAAAAATGGGGTCATTGTTTGTGTTTGGTTTATTTTTTTTGGGGGGGGGGGACGGGGGGGGCTGTCTGTTGGGTTTAACATAATGAATAAAAAAAAAAAAATCACATAGCAAACCGTGCCGTGCTATCATTTTTTTAAATATTAATTTTTCAATCTTGATAGTTTAACAAACCGAAGTCTTACAATACCTTGTGCCTGCATGATTAATGTTATATTTGTCGCAGTATTGTTGTCCTAAGGAAATGATATAGATGGAGTCCTTGGTCGGCATTACTTGGCTTATCAATACCTGCTTCATTCATCAGAAGAGTGCACAGATTAAACACATCCTCGTCACATGGAAATCGGCTTTCAAATTGACACTCGGTTTCACATACTTCTACTTCATCATGTTGCACAGGAACAAGATAATCTTGCTTTCCATACAGTTGGGGCACCGTGTACATCGCCATAGGTCGACCGAATGGACCATGTCGATTTCTTGATGAAGCTATTCTGTGACAGTTCCACTCCTTCACGGTAGTGTCAATATCATCCTGTATGAGCAAATAAGATTTATTATTCAGGTATTTTAATTGTTGTTCACAAAGGCTGAAAGTGAAACGGCTTTCCCAGAAAAAGGATTTTACATTGGGACTTGTGCAACTACAAACTATTTCATAACGCCCACATATGTAATCATTTACCTGGATTAGATTCATGAAGCACAACTGTATTAAAGATGTATCCAGAAAATCACCACTGAAATGACCATCATCTTTCAGTTCTTCAAATAAATTCATCCAGTACTGTGTGCAGTGTTTCCGAAACACACTCTACCAACATTCGATGCGCTGATTGTGCCGACTGGTACCTTGAAGAAAACTCCCGTCTCCTGCAAACGCATCTTGGAAATTGGTACTCATGAAGTGTTGCATTTGTCGAACTGTACCATTTTCAGTTCCTAAGTCTGCCCGAATTACTCTTGGACATCCCATTTTGGCCCGTACTGTTCTCACGTAATAACCAGCAATGACACTAGGATCGCTATTTGTTACGTAAGCTTCTACCCAAAGCACATTCCTGGAAAACCCGTCAATGCAGCCATTTATACAAATGCCATAGGGTTTTAGTTTATCATACGAGTCCAAGTGCCACAGGAAATTGGGACCGCTTACGTGATATCTGCGTCTCTGAAGCCGTCTCCTTGCCCTTTGTTGAACGCCTTCGGGGTCAAGTATTCCTAACAGATGGCGCACTGTTTCTCTATCAATATTGATACCAGTCTGAACGCATCGCAAGTGCATCCATCTATAGCCATGCAGTTGCCCGGATATTTGCAACTCTCCTTCAATAAAGCTGGCGACCTCTACAATATCGGTGTAATTTTTTTCGCCGGAAAAGACCTAGAGCTCGCAGTTTCCGGTTAAGATGCCGTTTGCTGATAATAATATTGTTGTTTGCGAGAAGTGATGCAATTATTTCGTCGTAATTAAGGCCTAAATTGAAGTAATAACGAATTAGTTGGTTGCTCTCTGCTACCGGCATGGCTATACTTTCATCACAAACAAAAGCGCCCTCATGATGCCCACCGCAGCTATATAACAGACTTTAAAAAAAAATAAAAATTGCCAAACATATACTTCCAGAAAACAAGACTCAGGAAACATATACTTGCAAAAAACAAGACTGTTACTAAAAATAGACTTCAAAGAAACAAGACTCCCGAAGCATACTTGCAAAAAACAAGATTTGCCAAACATATACTTCCAAAAAACAAGACTCGCCAAACATATACTTGCAAAAAACAAGACTGTTACTAAAAATAGACTTCACAAAAACCAGACTCGCAAAACATACTTGCAAAAAACAAGACTCGGGAAACATATACTTGCAAAAAACAAGACTGTTACTAAAAATAGACTTCACAAAAACAAGACTCGCGAACCCTACTTACAAAAAAAACAGACTCGGGAAACATATACTTGCAAAAAACAAGACTGTTACTAATAATAGACTTCACAAAAACAAGACTCGCGAAACATACTTGCAAAAAACAAGATTTGCCAAACATATACTTCCAAAAAACAAGACTCGGGAAACATATACATGTACTTGCAAAAAACAAGACTGTTACTAAAAATAGACTTCACAAAAACAAGACTCGCGAAACATACTTGCAAAAAACAAGATTTGCCAAACATATACTTGCAAAAAACAAGACTGTTACTAAAAATAGACTTCACAAAAACAAGACTCGCGAAACATACTTGCAAAAAACAAGATTTGCCAAACATATACTTGCAAAAAAAACAAGACTGTTACTAAAAATAGAGTTCACAAAAACAAGACTCGCGAAACATACTTACAAAAAACAAGACTCGGGAAACATATACTTGCAAAAAACAAGACTGTTACTAAAAATAGACTTCACAAAAACAAGACTCGCGAAACATACTTGCAAAAAACAAGATTTGCCAAACATATACTTGCAAAAAACAAGACTCGGGAAACATATACTTGCAAAAAACAAGACTCGGGAAACATATACTTCCAAAAAACAAGATTAACCAAACATATACTTGCAAAAGAGCAATTTATACATTCGATGGCACTAACGGGCTTTCGTAATAAGGAGATTGGCCTGTAGTTGTTTACATTGAGGGCATTACCATTCTTTAAAATTGGCGTAACCTTGGCAATTTTCATTTAATTCCTGTGCTAAGCGATACATTCCAAATAAAGGTAAGGAGTTTGGAGATGAACGGGATAACTTCTTTAACCATAGAATTACTAATTACAACAGCACTCTTTTTCAAGACAAACTTATTCATAATGTTGCATAACTCAAATTCAGTAACAGGTGTAAAGAAAATACAATCATATTGTGCATCAGAGAGATAATTGTGAAATGAGGATCTACTTATGGGAATATGTTTGGCCAGGTTAGGACCAATTGAGGTAAAATAATCATTGATATGTCAGCAATCCTACGTTGATTATTTACAAGCTTACCATCAATATTGAGTTTTGAGATTGAACAAGAAGGCAATTTTTTATTGAGAACAGTGTTGATCAACTTCCAGGTATTCTTGACATTGGCTTACTCTTTATCAAATTGACTAGCAAAATAAGTCTTCTAGCTTACCAAAGACTCCCGCCTCATTAAACTCAGGCTTAGACATCAGGCTAAGGGCTAGTTAGGGCCAAGGACCATCTAATATTTCACAAAAAGATTGTCCAAAACATACAGACACCAATACTCAAAAAATCTCCCACTGTTCACAACAAATCGCCCTTTAACTTAAAGCATCTTACTTGTGTTTATGTACACTAATCTTCATCAACAATGTCGATTATTCCATCGAAACTTTCTCAGGATGCACTGGTCATTATTTGTACTGCAACATTTCATTTTAAACATCTACAAATCCATAAATTCCTTGATAGTTAAATAAGCACAACTCACGGTTTCCTTGCCGCTCAAAATCTTGGCCTCCCTAATCCAGCCGCTCTTGGTATAAACGTCATTCAATTCTTCCCGTCAAGCAGTCTGTAAATATCTGCTTGTGATATGATGCAGTTAAAGTGTAGCTGCTACCAGCTTGTAAAATGCTTGTAAAAAGAATTATACTGATCGTGTCAGCCCTGAAATCCATGACCATTTGAAAATGAAGGTCACCAGTTAATGAATAAACATGAACATGTCTACAAGCACATTTGGAAATGTATAAAACACTTTACATTTAAAAAGATTTCTGATAACTACGTTCTTGTTAGTCTGATTCTTATGATTTATAAAAACTACACGTTTACTCATGTTTTTTTTTTTTGTCTGAAGTAACACTTCACGATTCATTGAAATTCTTTCTTTTGCAGGAATTTCTTGTCTTGGGTATCCTTCCTGATGTTTTATTCCTTTGGTACTTATTCAAAGAGTACCGGCTGACAAGAGCAAGAATGTTTCCTTGTGGAGCAGAGAAAAATAATCAAGGTATTTTCTAAATTAAAGTACGTAAAAGGATAGCAGGTATTTTCCTCAAACATCTACGAGGCTTTTTTAGGCAGTTTTAAATTTAGAAATAATTCACGGCAACAATTGTCAAAATAGCTGTTGCTGTGAATTATTTACAATTGAACTAAAAGGTATTTTAAGCTTACAGTAGTAGGCCAATGTTTTTTCGTCAGTTTTAAAAGTTAATTTGTAGCAACCATTTGGTTACTTGAGATTACAAGTACAAAAATGTTGATTTGAGACTAGTTTCTTGTACTAAAGGGAGGCAGATCATCAGTTCTTTTTGAGATGACATTGTGCTTTTTATTGTTAGAATACATTCACACACACAGCTTATAGTCAGAAACGGATGCAGGGGATGTGTGTGTGTTTGAGCCGTATCTACCTCAACCCCTTCTGGTGCAAACTTTTGAAACTTTGTGTAATCACAACTCCAGTTTTATCATTCTTTGTTTTCGGCTGATGTTCAAACCGTCGGTGGTTTCCACTCATCTGGGTTGCAGTGTTGGAGTACTCGCACTCGAACTCGAGTACAACTCGAGTACCAATAAGTACTTGGCCCGTACTCGATCATAAGTACTCGAAAAAACAAGTACTCGGCACGTACTCGTAATCTTGTACTCTGACTCGTCCCTTAACTCGAGAAATTGTACTCGGTGAACTCGATCCCAGTCGCGCAGTACTCGAAAGAAAATTGCGGATTTTTTGATACTAATTTTTCCATACTAAACTTTGACCAAACATTTCACCGAGTGTATATGAAAATGATAACAGTATTGCGCTGTATTCTTTATCGACTCTAAATCGAGTATTCGGGAATGGGTATTGGCAGCGCTCGCAGTATCGCTGGTACACCTTTTTTACTGTCCTATTCCTACTGAATACTACAAGAATACCAGCGAAATAAATCGCAACCTTCTTTCCATGGGCTGCATGTGCGTTCATCACACGAGGCATTTTCTAACAAACAAGGCGCGGAAAGATCGTATTTGTGGGGAAGAGGTTGTGCACATCACTCTTTGTTGGAAACGCGTCGCATCCTCTGGCGCAAGGCAGCGAGTTTGATCCAGACGTAGAAATGTCTTCTTCGTCAGAAATTGTCATCAGTTTACCTAAAATGACGGATATGATTTGAAGGATATGATTTTACGCACTAGCATTCAATTTGCGTTGGACAACGCGCTCGCGTTGCAAGCGTAATCTGCGTCAATTATTTTGGTGACTCGAGGATATATCTTGGGGGTTAAGAGATCACAAGGAATAGCACAGCGCAGTATGCAAGTCATATGGGCTGCGGATCTGGGAGAAGTCTGGAACAACTTCCAACTTCAATAAGCACCTTCGACGCAAACACCCGTCGTTGTAGGTAACGTGCAACATTGCAAGCAAACCTAATCCTAGTGAAAAGGTGCTTACAAGCATTGCAAAACCAATCGACCGATGAAGAAGATCGTCAATAAATCAAGAATTCCAAGCAAAAACAACACTTTTTAATATGTGTACGTGTTAATTTCTTTGAATACTGGGTAATTACTTTACAGATCACATGTAAGTAACGGTGCTAATTTCCATAATGCTTTAGTTTTAAAAAATGTACCTGGGATGTACTCGATATCTTTGTACTCGCACTCGGTCTGTACTTAGACTCTGACAAACTCGAACTCCGATTTTTGGCCCAGGACTCGACTAAAAAGAACTCGGACTCGGCACTGTATGTACTCGGAAAACTCGGTACACGAGTTTTGGTACTCGACTACAACACTGCTGCGTTGTTAGCCATGTAAACGATGTTTTGAATTGATGAAAAGAGAAACATGCACATATGCCAGTTTCTTATATTTTTCAGTATGGTATAACCGAATTGTTTATGTTTTGAATTACATTTATTGCTAGAAATGAACGTCAAACATCCTTTCATGGTCTGTTTGCTGTTATTGGATCTTTATCTGGAGGTTGGTATGGGTTAGTCTTTGTACTGTAAACGTCTAAACGTGTTGGCAAGATATAATTTAATCACGAAGCTCCCTTCTAATACTCATGTTTACTTTTTGTTGTGATATATGTTTTCAATGATCCGTCCAGCTTGTTATGTTTCATATGACACGTTTAAACATTGTGCATACCAGTTGCTCGGGATGAATGTTTTGTGTGCATTTATATAATACGCATGCTGAATGTCCTTATTTCCTTTGTTAAATGGGCTCATTTGTGTACGTTTTTTGGCAGCTGACGTTTGTGGCATTTGTCCTGAAGATTGGCGAGACAGGATTGACAAATTCAGAGATTGTGAAGCTGGTTGTAGGAGTTATATATTCCACCAGTTTGTGTGTCCTCGGCTTCTTGTTCGTAAGTAGTCAATACTATCCTTTTAATTCCACAACATTTTGAAATTCAATGCTAATGCATATGAAAGGAAGGAAATCTCACTAAAATGAAGAAAGTCGATGATTATGAGGAGTGTCTCAGGTCTGATGGAAATGATGCTGTTATATTTATTTCCCAGTTATACAAAAAATGGAAACCGCTCGTCCTCGTCATCCCTCGGGCAAGTTTGATAGAGTTGGCCTACATCATATACAACCTGGTTGCTGTGAGTATGACGTATGCAATTGTTAATAAGTCCATCATCCTCAATTCAATCCTGCCAATGCAATTGTAGTGTTTTTTTGCTTTTTTTTGCGGCTGAAATTAATAAGAACTTCAAAAGGAAAATCGTTAATTTAAAGTGTAGGTAAACGTTCTTTTAAAAATTAAGTCAACCATGTCGTGAGTTATCTTTTTTAATACACAAAACAACCATTTAATAATTGACTTCCTTTCAACAGACTGGACAAACATGGGAAAGTATTCCTGATAAAGTCATCCCTGCGTTCATTGTTGCTGTCAGCATCGCTAACCTTGCTTCGAAATGTTCCGTATGCGGCTATCTGATCTATGTTTACAAACACATTCGGACCAAAGTTGGTATGTAAAGTTTTTGGGAATCTTTCTTTAAGAACTGTTTTGTCATCCCTTTACGCGGGATGAAGTAAGTTTGTAATTTTTAATGTTTGTTTCACCTCCCTAACACGCTTATTAAATTAAACTTGAGGCCTGTGTAGCTGCTTCACACTTACCTGTTCCATTTATCCTGTGGCCTTCGAGTTTACTTTTGTTTACTTTAAGGTTGATTTTAAATATGCTGTTTACTTTTGAACTTATTGTTTTCGTTGTTTCGTTCATGGCTGGCTTAATTTGTTTCTTTTTCTTTTTGTTCACTTTTACTTGGTCTGGCGCATGCTGAATTTTTTTTTCAGCTTATGAGCTCGATTCATTTGCCCACGTTTCCTTATACTACAAAGTGCTTTTCTTTTGTGTTTTCTTGCTATTGCCATCCCTTGTACATTAATGTAATTGTTTCTGTTGTCTATGTGATTCGTTTGTGTATTTTGCTTGAATGTTTAACCAAAATAGTGCTGATGATTTGATTAATGTTAATGAAGATGGTATTTTGGCAGATAATGACAAATGCTCGTATTATGATACTCATGGTTTTAATCAGTTAAGCAGGTGATTTTTCTATTTTCTACTTAAACACCAGGAGTCTCTGTAAACATTTTTTTTTGATGTCCAGGATTACCTTTGATCCCTTACCTCTTCTTTCTCTGTATATGGTTTCACTGAAACGTGGTTTAAAGAAACTCCTCCTTCCTATTGTAGCGAAATAATCTTTTGTCAGGCCATGCATTTTGTTATTATTGCGATCAAGAGAGGGCGCCAGACAAGATCTATAAAAAGTATCCGTATCTGGGCAGACCCGCCGAGGTCGCCAGGGTCATACGCTAGACAATAAATGATTACAATGTATACATTTGAGGCGCGGGAAAAGAGTACGCGCAACAGGAAAAGACGAGTTGCATGATGATATGTGGAAACACGAGGGAAGTTTACACATGATTTTCGGTGGACAGAAGCAGAATAAATCAGCTCGACAAGTAAAGCATATAGAAGAGTCAGTGTGCATGTTTTCGTTCCAGCTTTATTGAAACCTGTACCCCTTTGCTTCACGGCAAAATAACACTACAAATTGGTAACACGGATGGGGTGTGGGTAACGTGTTTGAAACGTGAACTGGACGACGACAGAAACAGAATTTTGGAGCGTATCGTCGAGAGATTTTGCCTGGGCTGCTGCTTGCTTCAAGTTCAAGACGGGACGAAATACGGCGAACGGTTTAAGAGTTCGTCGATCCATGCATGCAACCGGGACCTGAGCTGCAGGCCTTCCCAATCGAGCCTGACTTGCTGAAAAGCGGACTGTCTGGGAAGTCCGCTGTGCCGTGACAGCTGCCGTTTGATCCGCTGAGTGCACCGAGACCCGTGGGCAGCGGACGTACGGTCTTCGCTGCGAGGAGACGGGGTCCGCAACTACACAAACGCCTTCGCTGGACGTTGAATTATTGCACTTCGAGCAACAGCGGTGTTGCTGTGACGGATAGCACTATTTGGATGACAGAGGCGTGAAGCTTGATGTCCGAGACTCGCTTGGACTGGGCCTACTGGTGTGGGGAGCTCGAGAGGGCAACAGTCAAGTCGGCTACACCTGTACTGGAGTGACGGTTCAACGCTGCGGTGGATGAACTGAGGATTGACAAGTCCCCGGCCTGGATCGACTGGTGAAACAGCTCATGGTATTGTAACTTCGGCAGGACTGATTAATGAACTTTCACCTTTAATTGTATTTTGAACAGTACACGTGTAGGCTATAATTTCATTAAGGTTTGCCCTGAAAACACAAAAAACCCAGTTGTTGTATTGTTGAGGTGTGTTTGAAGTCAACTGCCTAATACATGTAGTTTGCTCATTATCTCATTTACCTGTGTACATACGCAACAGTGTGTCCGAAGTTATGAAAGTTTGATTGAGAGTGCTTGAGGAATTTTTTTGGGGCACAGAAGCAAATATTATGGCTAACTCAGAAACAGATTTAATAACCCAGTTGGTGACAGGGCTGACAAATGCCCTTAAGCAGGATAAGCCTCGGGCTGTATCACAGCGCCCAATCAAGCTTTCAAAGTTTTCGGGTAAACCCACAAGGGCAGGGGACCCCAGTATAATAGAATGGTTAGATGAAGTAGATGTGTACATTCAGCAATGCAGTATCCCGGAGGATGAGCAAGCAAAGGTTGTTATTCAGCATTTAACAGGGGTAGCCCGGGAGGAGATCAAGTGCCATGGGGATGAAATTAAAAACAATATTGCTTCCCTAAAGAAACTGCTTAAGAGGAGTTTTGGTGCGGACGAGACTGTTCAGTCTCTTCAAAAAGCCCTCTATGAGCGCACTCAAAGGGAGGAAGAGTCACTGATGGATTTTTCTAGATCACTTATGCGACTTCATGATCGAATCCTTGAAGTCGCGACAGAAGGCGAGAAGGGCGCCCTCAAGGGGTTACGCGACAGGGTGTTAATCAGCCAGTTTGTCGCTGGTGCTAGAATTCAATCTGTTAGGCTGGAGCTGCGCAGGCTTGAGTTAGCCAAACCTTCCCAAAGTTTCAGTGAGATGCGCGATGCAGCACGGGAACTTTTCCGTGACATTGAAGGGGGGTCACGCCCCAAACGGGGTCAAGTGCACCAGGTGTCAGCTGAAAGTGTATCACCTGAGGCTGAAGATAGTACACCGGGGGTCAAGGTCAATGAAATTTCAGTTAATAGGAATAATGACCAGTTGCAACAGGTGTTAGCACAACAGCAAGAGCTGTTGCGATGTCTCCAGTCACAACAGGGTATGTTGTTAAAGCAACAGGAGCAGTTGAATACATTGTTGAAACATGTACACATAGGGCAAGATGCGAAAATTCCGTGGGTATCGGATACTGCCGGGAACAGACCACCTGTGGTTTGTTTTTACTGTAAGAAACCAGGGCATATCAAGGCTCATTGCAAGCGCAGAATTGCTAAGGAGGCAGCGACAACAGCTCAGCCATCACGCGAACCACAGTTAAGTAGTAATGTGCAGGGTAAAGTAGTCGGGGAGGGGTTAAACCCCCACGCTCCACAACTGTAGGCCGAGTGGTGGAGGACAAGGTCAAAAAGGCCTCACAAAAAGGAGATTCCCAATGTGGAAGGGTGCAGTCAGAGCCTTCCATTGATGAGGTGCTCTCTAAGTTGGTGCGAGAAAGCCCAAAGGCTTGTGTGACTTTGGCAGGCGTCAAAACCACATGTGTACTTGACACCGGAGCGGAGGCGTCTCTGATTTCTGCATCTTTCTACAGGGAGAATCTAGCCAAAAAGATGGCCGGGTTGAAACAGATAGGGACGCATTTGCGAGTTTTTGGAGCAAGTTGCGTTGAACTACCCATTGAGGGGTATGTTGAAGTCCCTTTGAGTGTTTACAACTACACAGTTGTAGGCCATTTTTTAGTAGTGAAGGATTCTGTGGAGGCTGACCCAAAACATAGACCTTGTCCAGTGTTGCTTGGATGCAACGTACTGCACTTACTGAAAGATCTTACAATAGAACCCGAGCATGAAGACGCTGGTGCATGGTCATTGGCATTACAGTGGTATGGGCTTTCAAGGGGATTGGACCAAACTGAAACTGAAAATATAGTCAAGGAGACATCTGGCAAGGGATCAGTTGCTGCGCGTACAGGCAGAAACCCAACCATGATATTGCCAAGAGAGGTGCGCAGCATACCGTGTTACTTAAGAGCACCGACTGACACCTTAGAGGGGTGTACGGTTTTGGTTGAGGGTCTGCCTGGAGTGAACGAAATGGGGCTCAGTAGTAGAACAGGGGAACAATCCGACTCTAGTACATGTACTTTGGGTGCCAACTTTAAGGTTTATGATTCATGTGAGATAACCAGGGGTAGAATTGTCAATGTGTTGGTGGCAAATGTGGGAGCCCATGTACTTGAAATACCTTCACACTTTAAACTTGCCAGCGTCACAAAGATCACTACCAGGCCCAATGTTGAACTTGAGGAAGGGTCAGATGGGATTCATGTTTCAGTGAGTAATATCCTTTGTGAATCTTTGGGGTATCAGGAGTTGCCTCAGACTGATTTAGGCAAACCCGTGGACCATGATATTGAAATAGGTGATGGGGAGTCGTCGCCGAACGGCGAGTTGTATGTTTTCGAGGATGGTTCGGAGTACCAGTTACCCATTGGGTTAAGTCTTGACTTGGGTGTAGAATTGAGCAGGGAGGATCGGGATCAGATAGTACATTTGATTCAAAAGCATGACTCAGTGTTTTCAAAAGATTCACTGGACCTTGGATTTTGTGACCAAGTCCCTCACAAGATTCGGACAACCGATGACCATCCGATAAACCAACCGTATCGGCGTATCCCTCCACACCACCTTAAAGAAGTTAGGGAGTTAATTGAAAAATTCCTGGACCAGGGCATTGTGCAAAAGAGTAGTAGTCCATATGCGAGCCCTATAGTGCTTGTACAAAAGAAGGATGGGTCCTTAAGAATTTGTGTCGATTACAGGCGGCTGAACGCCAAAACGGTGCGTGACTCCTTTCCTTTGCCTCGAATTGAGGAGTCACTGGAGGCACTCCGGGGGGCTAAGTATTTTTCATCTTTGGATCTCGCACACGGATATCATCAGGTGGCGATGGACCCTGACTCTGTCAGTAAAACTGCGTTTCGGGTTCCCTTTGGCTTGTACGAATACACCAGAATGCCTTTCGGGCTAGTAAATGCACCAGGAACCTTTCAGAGGGTCATGGAGATGTGTCTCGGTGACATGAACCTGTGTGAGTTACTGATTTATCTTGACGATATTTTGGTGTTTTCGTCTACTGTTCAAGAACATATCAACAGGTTGGACAGGGTTTTGTCTAGGCTTGCTCAGTTTGGATTAAAGGTGAAGGGCTCAAAGTGCCACTTGTTTAGTGAACATGTATCCTACCTGGGGCATGTGGTTGGGCCAGAGGGTGTGGCTGTGGATGAAGGCAAAATACAGAAAATAAAGGATTGGCCGATTCCTGAGAATGCCGCGCAGCTTAGATCATTCCTGGGCCTAGCTGGATATTATAGGCGCTTTGTGCAAAACTTCTCCAGAATAGCGGCGCCACTGCATGCTCTTATACCCTCACAGGCTAGGGGCAATGCGAGAGGCAAGTTACCTAGTTTTGTCTGGGACTCAGATGCGCAGTTAGCATTCGATGCATTGAAGCATGCTTTAACACATGCACCAGTTTTGGCCTATCCCAATTTTGCCCAACCATTTGTCCTGGAGGTGGATGCATCCCTGCAGGGTTTAGGGGCTTGTCTGTGTCAGGATGACGAGAATGGTAGAAGGCATCCGGTAGCGTATGCCAGTCGCGGTCTAAGGGGTGTTGAAGCTAAATACCCGGATTATAGTTCCTTTAAATTGGAACTTTTGGCGCTCAAGTGGGCGGTAGTTGATAAGTTTAGAGATCACCTTTTGGGGGCAACCTTTATTGTCCTTACTGACAATAACCCGCTTGCTTACCTCAAATCAGCAAAGTTAGGTGCTACTGAGATGCGTTGGGTTTCGCAATTAGCCGCGTTCAATTTTGAAGTACAGTTCCGTTCAGGGAGAAGCAACAGATGTGCAGATGCACTTAGTAGGTATCCTGGGCATGCAAGTAATTCGTCAGAGGTTGAAGGTCTTATGCAGGATAAGTTGCACTCGACTTTACTTCCCAAGACGGCAGTAGTTGATAAAGTGAAGGTTAAGCAGACACATAATGAAGTACCCACAGAGGGGGCTGGACCTCCTGGTGTGTTTCCGTCTTGGTCGACGGAGCAACTTTCTTCCTTGCAAAAGGGTGATACAGAGTTGGGTTGTGTCTGGGAGTGTTGGAACCGGAGGTGGACACCAGGGGAGGTAGTGCCTGATGAACATGGTCAATCACCTAAGATTAAATTATGGCTTGATCAGTGGTCACGTATTGTTGATCGTGACGGGGTTCTTTGCCGGCGGGTAATTGATCCTATACATGGAGAATTATTCCAAATACTCTTGCCGAAAAGTCTTCGACAGAGAGTATTGGAAGGGTGCCATGACGGATGGGGGCACCAGGGAGTTGTCCGGACAAGTTCATTATTAAGGAGACGGGTTTACTGGCCACAAATGACGGCAACCGTTCGTCATTATATTGACCATTGCCAGAGGTGTATTACTTCCAAGGTGGCTCAACCGCAGACAAAGGTTCCCATGCGTCATCTGCTGGCATTTCGGCCTTTGGAAGTTCTAGCGGTAGACTTTGTTAAACTTGACAAGGGTTGCAGGGGATTTGAAGATGTCCTTATAATGACAGATGTATACACAAAGTTTTCGCAAGCAGTACCTTGTAAGGATCAACACGCAGTCACAGTTGCTAAAGTGTTAAGGGACCATTGGTTCACAAAGTTTGGTATCCCGAATAGACTCCACAGTGATCAAGGGAGAAATTTTGAGGGGGATATTGTAAGGGAGCTTTGCACCTTGTATGGAATTAAAAAGACGAGAACCACCCCGTACCACCCTGAAGGGAACGGCCAAGCCGAACGCTTTAATCGGACCTTGTTTGGGTTGATTCGCTCTCTGGATGAGCGTGACAGGCGCAAATGGCCAGATTTACTATCGCATTTAGTTTTTGTGTACAATGCAACACCTCATTGTACGACTGGGGTCCCTCCATACACTTTAATGTTTGGGCGGGAACCTCTGATCCCTTTGGATCAGATGCTAGGAAGGAATGATAGTAATTGGGAGCAGGACTTTGTTGCTGAACAGGGAGAATTGCTAGATCGTGCTAGGGAGATTGTAAAAGAGAGAGTAACTAAGCGAAATATCCAAAATAAGCAGCGTCACGATAGTAAGCGTGTCGACAAACCCATACACTGTGGTTCACAGGTGCTTATGAGAAGACTAGCATTTAAAGGTCGTCACAAATTAGCAGATAAATATGAAAAGATCCCATATAAGGTAATTTGGACCAGTGAACATGGGGATGTTTTCCGAATCCGTCCTATTAGAGGTGGACCAGAGCGAATTGTAAATAGGAAATATTTACGACTTGACCCTATGGCGGAAATTGATTCTCAGGGTAGTGAGGAATCCAGTTCAGATTCAGATTGGGATGTAATAGAGCAACCCGTAGAACAAGTGTTGGGTCAAGAACAACATGGTGTTGGCAGTGATAAAGTAGGGGAGCCAGGTGGCTCTAAGCTGCCTAGACGGTCTCAGAGAATTAATCGGGGCATGAACAGCAACCCATTTCGACTGCCCAAGTCAGTTATAAAGTAATGTCTATGTACTTTCTTTGAACGCTTGTTGCGTGCTGTACGTTGGGAAGTTACTAATGGAAAGGCTGGGGTATCCAGTTTCCACCTGGTGATCACCCATCTGTCGGCATCAACATGTGTTTGACAGAAGGTACATGAATTTTACAGAGTTAGTATTATGTAAGTACCTGTATGTATAATAGTAACCTGTTTTGATAACTTTCTTTCAGGTGTGTGGAAAGCCTTGTTGCTACTTCGAAGGAAGGTTTGGGGAATCCAGTTTCCTGTAGTGACAACTTGGCTAGCCAACATCTCCAGTAATTATGGGAGGTTTTGTACTTTTTGGTCACAGTTTCGTAAAGAGAATGAGGAACAGACATGGTTTTGCATATGAGGTCGAACTGCAGAGAAGCAAAATCCCTATCGCATGTATTGGCGAAGGTGGATTGACCTTTGACCGGGTCCTGTGTAACCAAGGCCGTTATTTCCGACAGTTACAGAAATTGCAACCCACAGTATTAATTATTGATTTGGGAACAAACGACCTGTGTTCGGTTGAACGAACCCCTAGCCAGGTTCACACCTCACTTTGTAATATGGTGTCTGCTCTTCATAAGTGGGATGTATACCCTGATACTTTGGTGTTTTTACCAGTTTTGCCATGAACCGGGGGGGTTGAGAAGCTACCAAGTGTCATTGCAGACATTTAATAGGAGAGTCATAGATTTCAATGAGCTGTTGGAAAAGTCCACATTCCTTGAAGATCGATGGTGGGTTTGGCGCCATCGGGGTCTCAAGAACCCGCGCTTTAGTTTAGATGGGGTGCATCTTAATTCGGAAGGAATGCTGCAGTGTGAGAGGACACTACGGAAGTTACTTAAGTTTTTCGACTCTCGTATCTGGTTTTAGCTTCAAGGACACGATCATTAAGCTACATTTGTAACTGATTAAAGTATTCATACATGTAAATTCAAAAGAGGAGTTGTATCATGTAACAGAGTATAATATGTATAGAGTTTATCGAGATTTTGGGCCAATCATTGTAACTTTTAAATAACTGTTATAGAAGACAGCCTGAATGGATACATAGCAGTACACGTATTCATTTTTATCAATTGTTATTCAAGCTTGTTGTATTTCCAGTTTTTCCTTGTTTATAATAAGTATGTGTAGTAAGGCAAATAATGTATGCTGTAAAGAAACGACATTTTGATTTTGTTAAATCATGTGAAAGCATTACTTTTAACCTTGATCTCCAGGAGTAGATCACCCAAGTAGGGGAGTTTGTAGCGAAATAATCTTTTGTCAGGCCATGCATTTTGTTATTATTGCGATCAAGAGAGGGCGCCAGACAAGATCTATAAAAAGTATCCGTATCTGGGCAGACCCGCCGAGGTCGCCAGGGTCATACGCTAGACAATAAATGATTACAATGTATACATTTGAGGCGCGGGAAAAGAGTACGCGCAACAGGAAAAGACGAGTTGCATGATGATATGTGGAAACACGAGGGAAGTTTACACATGATTTTCGGTGGACAGAAGCAGAATAAATCAGCTCGACAAGTAAAGCATATAGAAGAGTCAGTGTGCATGTTTTCGTTCCAGCTTTATTGAAACCTGTACCCCTTTGCTTCACGGCAAAATAACACTACACTATATTCACATGAACAACTTCCATCTTGTTCACTCATCACGGTGTAACCGAGTAGGGGGAGGAGTTGCCCTTTTTGTCAGTGACTGCCTGAACTTCATCAAAAGAGACGATCTCATGTCCTCTTGTGAGGACTTTGAATGTGTGTTTATTGAGATCCAGCGTGATGGTGCTTGTAATCTTGTCATTGCTAATGTTTACAGAGCTCCTGGCACATCCACAGACAATGTTTTCCATTCATTTGATATTTGCCTCAACAAGATCATGAATGAAAAGAAGCTGTGTTATATAATGGGTGACTTCAATCTTGACTTGACGAACTATTCCACTCATCAGCCTACATAGGATTTTGTGAATACGCTTTATGCCTACGGTCTTCGTCCATTGATAGATAAACCTACTCGTATCACACCCCACAGCTCCACTCTTATCGACAATATCCTTACTAACAATAACACCAATATTTCTGCCTCAGGTATACTTTATGCTGATATCTCTGATCACCTTTTCCAGATTACTTCTGACTGTTTCCAAGGCCATCATCCTTCCCCAAGTACTTACATCGCAAGGGACATCTGTAGCGCTACACTCTCAGCTTTTAAAGCTGACATTGAGCACACAGACTGGAGTGAAGTCTACGATTGCGCCAATGCGGAGACCGCATATGACGCCTTTCTCAATCGATTTACTGTTCTATACAATTACCATTTCCCACTTGTAACAAACATTGTTGTTGTTAAAAGCAAGAAGAATCAGCCATGGATGTCCCGGGGAATACTGAAGTCCTGTAAATTTAAACACAAGCTGTATACGCTTCTTGCGTAATCCTACAATGGCAAACGAACAGAGATACAAAAGGTTCCGTAATCGTCTCACTCAAGTTATTAGAATGGCAAAGAAAAACCAGTACGCCAGCAGGTTCGCCAATGCAAAGAAGGACGTCAAAAGCACATGGCGTGAGATCAATAATATCTTGGGCAAGAAAAAGAAGGATGATCTTCCTGATAATTTCCTCAATGCCAATCAGTCTATTTCTAATCCTTCCACAATTGCTGACACCTTCAATTCTTACGTTTTTTGTATTGGATCAACGCTGGCGAGCAGGATTCCTTCCACCGATGCTCACTTCACAGATTATCTGCAGAATAAAAATACATCTTCTTTATTTCTTTCTCCCACCGATCCTTCTGAAATCTCACAAGTTGTTCATGAACTTAAAAATGCCAGTTGTGGGTTTGATGATATCCATTCATCAGTAGTTAAATCCTGCATTCCCTTCATCTCTCATCCTTTTGCGCACATTTTCAACCTGTCTATCCTTACTGGTGTCGTTCCTTCTAATCTAAAGAAAGCGAAGGTAACTCCTGTTTTTAAAACTGGTGACCGCCGTGACTTTTCCAATTATCGGCCTATTTCCGTCCTTTCATGCTTCTTTATGCTTCTTTCTAAGGCTTTCGATACGATTGACCATTCCATTCTCCTATCAAAGCTTGAGTATTACGGAGTTAGAGGCGTCGCTCTTCAGTGGTTTGTGGATTACCTATCAAATAGGAGACAGTATACTACAGTAAAAAAAATGCGATTCTTCTCCCATGACAATCCACTATGGCGTGCCGCAGGGCTCTATCCTTGGCCCTTTGCTCTGTTTCTTCTATACGTTAATGATCTTCACTGTAGTTCTCCTCTCTTGTCTTTTATCCTTTTTGCCGATGACACTACTATTCTCTTCTCACATTCAAACTTTGCTTCTCTGATCAACATCTTGAATTTCGAGCTTGTTAAAATTTCATCGTGGTTCCAAGCGAACAAGCTCTCCCTTAATTCCTCTAAGACTAAGTATAAGATCTTCAGTAGGTCATCCTACTCCAGTCAACATGAAGCTGTGAGGATAAATGGCACTGCCATCTGTAAAGTTCATTCCACGAAATTCATTGGTGTCATTATCGATGATAAACTCTCCTGGTCTCATCACATAGCCTCCGTCTCTAATGTAATAAGCCGCAACACAGGTGTACTCTCCAAGCCCCGCTCATTTCTACCTTCCACCACTCTATTCACGCTATATAACACACTGATCCTTCCCTATCTGAACTACTGTAACATCGTTTGGGCACGCACATCTACAAATAAACTCAATTCTTTAATCAAAGTCCAGAAAAGAGCAATTCGCATATGCACCCTGTCTCTCCCCTGTGACCACACTGCACCTTTGTTCGCCAAATTACGCATGCTAACACTCATCGATATTAATAAACTTCAAACAGGTATCCTAATGTATAAATTTACCAAAAATCTCCTTCCCTGCACATTCTCATCGTACTTTACCTCTGTTAATAATATTCACCAATATCACACCAGATCTCACAAAAACCTGTATGTACCATTCACTCGCACTTCCTACTCGATGAATACCCTACGCTTCTATGGACCACGTCTCTGGAATGGACTTGACCCACTTATCAAATCTCAATCCTCTGTAGGCAGATTTAAAAATCATTATAAGACGCATCTGCTCGCCCATAATATTACATAGCTTCTCCGCTTCTTCGTTTCTCTCAGTTTAATTTGCCTGCTTTTTACCTCTTGCTTTGCTTTTTATTTATCTTGTCATCTCTGCCGCTGCTCCTCTATTGTTCTATACGCTTCCGTTATTATTATTGAACATTTGTAATGTTTATCACATTTGTTTGTCCTTTTCTCTAATTGTTTGTTTGTGCTTCTTGTTTGATTCTAAACGTTCGTCTATCGTGTGAGTTGTTATGTATGTGTACAGGCATGCTATATTTTATAAGCGTCGGCTTTTTTAGCATGCCTCCATCAGTATAATTTTTCATTATTTTGTATTATAATCAAATGTTGTGAAAAGATGGAAATAAATGTTCTTGAAATTGAAATTGAAACTTCCTTTCCATTGTTTTAACAATGCGTCCCATAAAAAAATCCAACAAACTTTTCATGGAAGCCAATGTTATTTCCGTAGTTAATTGTATTTGCGTTGTCATGTGCACGACAACGCAAATACAATAAACTTTATAGTTAGAAACTAAATGCCACTAGGAGAGCTTTAGGGCGCAAGTTAGTGAAACCTTATTTGAACGACACGGATCGCTTTATTCAACCAAAATGCCAAGTAAAAAAAAAAAAAATGCACGTTTTGGACAGAAAACAAGCGTTTGTCGGAATATCTCACTTTAAGTACCAACGAGTACTTTGGAGAATGATATAATAAAAACAATCACTTTGGCCTAAACGTTTTAAAATTAGAAATGCTCTCTATTTTCTATTCCTATACGGATGAAAACGTCAAAACATCGATGCTCAATTTTTCATTAGCCTTCATCATATTGTGAGTGCGAGATGGGACATTAAAAGTCATCAAAAGTCACTGGTGAAGGATTGTCTTAACACAAAGTGAAAAGGCGCGTTCCATAAGGTTGACGCCGTGTTTGATAGACCAGCTGTAAACTGTCTATTTTTACATTTTACAAACTGTTCCGAAAATCGTTTTGAGAGGTGGACCTATTTTGAATCAAGTCGATTTGGGGGCGGGTTATAAGTTAAGGTTGCGTAGGGTATACAAACACAAACAACTGTATTAGACGTGCATTTTTCTTCTTTTGCCATGCATTGAAATCAAGTTAAAAATGAAATAATGATTTTTAGCATTTTAAAAGTCACATTTTCCGCCCACTCTTGTATGGCCTTGTTATGGGATGGTTTATATGATTGTTTTGATCCAATTGTGACAATTATCGGGGCAAAACGATGAAATTTGCAGGCCTGCGTTGAGCTTTAATTGTATTGCTGATATTTCGGGTCATAAGAAAAGGTAGTATTCAGCTATTGCTGCTGTAAGATTGTCTTACCCTTGGAAGACAACTACCTTATGCTGAAAGTTGTCACGTTTTAACGTCCTTCCCTTTCCCATATAAACACAAATCCCATTACCTTATTGTATTCACCACACGCAGCATCTTGTAATACAGACAGACATTACAGCTATGGAGATCAACTACTCGGCGTATGTTGTACTGAATGCGGTCAAGAGTGGCTAGATGATGGGTGCTTGTTTCCTCCAGATAATGGTAACACCCGTCCCTCGGTAACTGTCAACGGTGTCGTCCTCAAGAAACAGCTCAAGATAATCAATGAGATCAATCCAGCATTCCAGGTAAAATGTAGTCGCACCAAACTCGATAATTTCAATTTGGTAGAGGTGGGGGATCACGTCGCTTTGCAACGCAGGTGGGGCTACTGGCATCATGCCATCGTGAAAGAAATTAATAGAGTGCGAGGGTGTGTTGAGGTCATTCATTGGTGCCAGTCGGACAATAATAAGCTTAAGATCACACAAGGATGGCTTGAGGTAAACCAACAACATGGACAATTGTTTCGTATCGTTTACTCTGACGAGATAGCTACAGCTAACCCAAGTAAATTAGTCCTTGCTCGGGCTAGATCTAGGTTAAATCACACTGGTTACAGTCTGTTTCATGATAATTGCGAAACGTTTGCGACATATTGTAAGACAGGGCGCGCAGAAAGCTGTCAGGTTGGTTGGTTTTTTCTTAAGCTAATAGCGATCCTACAAACAACTGTAGTCAAATGTGCAGCAACGGAAATTGTAAAAGCTGTTGCTGCTGAGACCGTAGAAATGTTTTGGGGAATGTACCATGTTGTTGGAGTTGCTGTCCTAGCTGTCATGGAGATCGGCTTCTGCTCGTACGATCTGTACAGTATTTTTAAAAGCAAGAATGCGAGTGACATTTCTCATCACGATCACTGGACCAGCGTTATCCAGCGTGTTGCCGAGGCGGTGTTAGGTGTAGGCTTTGCCGCGGTGTTGGGCTTTGCTGGATCGTGCATTCCCTCGGCTGTGGGAGCTTTCATTGGAGGTATTATCGGGAATTTTGTTGGTGGGGTATTGGGGAAACTCTTAGGGACTTGTATCGGACTAGAAATTGGTCGTAAGTTAGTCTCAAGAAAGAGGACTGTTGACAGGGCTATGTAGCAAGGCGATCAGATTGTCTTGCATTATGACAACCAAGCTATAGTCGTGGGTCTTGATCTAACTAATGGTAAGGTCGGGGTAATGCATTACACCGCAGCACCAGGTGTCGTAGAAGAGTTGATTGATTTCAAACCTCCCGTGTACAGGCTACAATATAACGATAGTTATTCACCTGAGGAGGTCATACAGAGGGCTAGATCTAAGATTGGTGACATATACGAGTGCGAAGACCTTCGCCAAGTGGTGCAGAAGAAGAAAAGATAATGTCTGTCCTATTTAAACGTTGACAGTTGTTTTGCCAAAGTAGTATAGATTTTATACAATGAATAGCTACCTTTTTTTCCAAAATTCACGTAAATAATATGGCTATTTCTTTTATCATACCAAAACCGATAGACTAGCTTCGATTTCATATCGACATCACAACATAGGAAATGCTTATACAATTATAAAACGATTGCTATAACACGCCACAACTGAATATCATGTTATTGAATTGCTAATTGTTAACATTTGATATTTTCTGAGCAATTTTCAAGTATTGAATTTTGTTCAAAGTATGCCGTTTTTACCCTCTGAAAATTTCGCCGTTAGTTTAACTTGTAAATAATTTTACAAATTAAATATATCTTTAAGTAGGTTTAATGGTGCATTTCGATTGCTAGAACATTTTGGACTCTTAACATATATCCGCATTATTGTATATCCAATAGACTTGATTTATACAATAATAAGACTGAAGGATGGTTACCAGGGGTGTGATTGAGCACTGACAAAAAAAAACCTGCAAAAATGCGTAAAAAAGCTAAACTTTGGAAATCTCCTTAACTTCTGTACACAGCAAGTGGGAACAAAAAGCTGAATCCAAAACAAAAAAAACAGAAGTCACACCCCTGGGTTATATTTGTCGCAAAATAATGTTATCTTGTGTATAGTGTTTTGAAATGTGTGTATATTGTTTTCTACTACCAACATAAAGCACAGTATGACCCACACAAAAGTTTTTCAGACGGTCACTTTTAGGGAGATAATGTAGTGTATTAATTTTCAAACTTTGCTGTAGGCCGGATGTTACAGTATTCAGAGCATTATTCAAATAAATCACTTTAATCATTTGTATAATTAAATTCCTGTTCAATATTTCCATTCAGCCAAACAGAACCGGGTTATATTTGTATGCATTCCAATGACCGCTGGGTTTTACAATACTTCTCTCCATTTGCCTCCAATTTAGTAAAACGTTTAGTTGGTGGAACTACAATACGGTTTAGCTATCGGTCACTATGGTTCCGCTATAAAAAAATATATATCCGGGAAAGGGGGATTTTTTGGTTAACAATATGCCTTTATTTTTTATGAATCTTGTTTCATGCAGTTGATGTTGTAAAACTGTGGAATGCATTTAACTAGATTGTCTTCATTACAATGTGCTATTGTAGCAATGATGAGGGGGATATACATTAGTTAAACACTTTTTAGAACCGACATAGGAAACAAATACAAACTGTGATGCTAGAGTTGCAATTCGTAAACGTAGTTGATACAAAATATAAAAATTACACATAGTTTGTAAGGGGATAGGACATTTGTGGATTGTCTTTTGCTGTCCCATATGTCGGGAGGTAGCGACGTTTATTAATAAGATGTTTACTTCCTTCACATCATTTTTGTTTGTATAATTACAAATTATAATGTAACTTGTAAGGCATGTAGTGTACTAAACATTTGTATAATCTACATTATCAAAAATTGATACGAAACGGTTGTTCACCATAATTTCTGGTATTTAGAGATCACAAATGCAGCGCTCCGTAAACATTTCCAACAGTAAGCAACATGTAGTAGGTTGTTCAACAATTATTACTAATATTGCATTCTCTACCAAAGTACAGTATGTCCCCCACAAAGTGCCCTCTAACTTTGTTGAAATAACAACGAAACCACAAAGTAAATATTGAACATTCTTTGTGCAGATACCCTTTAGTCCTTGGCCTAAGCCCCTGGGGTGTTTATTTCATTTCCCTCACGCCTCACCGCGCAATACTCATTTGATCAAAACATCATTTTTAGAACACGTTGACCAAGTTTGTTGACTTAATCGATTTCTTGCTTGGCTAAATATAAATCCTCCAGGATTAGAATCATTAGCCCCTCACCATCAAATTGAGGTCTTACCATGATGACTGATACCGTCATGGCCAGGAAAAGGATTCATATACTCAACCGCAACCTTTTTTTTCACAACATAAAGGATTTTACACAGCTTACATAAAGTACTGAAAATGACTATCGGTCACACTGTCTTAAAATGTTGTGATCATTTGACAATTGTGCACTGAGGTGTAATTCATAAGGAGGCAGGAGTATCTGCACAATAAAAAAAAATGTTCTCATAGTTTTATTTTGTCGGACGAAAACTTTTTTGGGGGACGCACTCATATAATTTTCTCCGAATGAATGAAAAATGGGTTACACTTGTAATTTTGTAAAATCTGTACCGAGATGATGTGTCTAATTCAATTATTATTATAGTCCTTCCTACGTACTTTTTAGTTTAAAAGTAGACTTAAAACGCCATAATTCTTTTTGTTTTTCAATGCATTATATGCATCTCATAAGGGTTTCGTCTTTAACTGATTGGATCTTCTTACTTAGTATTCGTTTTCTTCAGTTTTAGTCGAGTAACAAATTTGACAACAAAACAATGCTTAAACGTGCTGTACATTTGCTGTTAATACACATGTAATAGTCGCAGTGTACTAGTAACAAAGAACTGCCTTAATTATGGTAGTATGACGGTTTCCACTCGATCGTCCAAGCGCTACTTAGATATTCCCAGGGTTCATCCGTCCGAAATTAGATAATTTGAAGGTTCGTTGGTCCGAAAGTCTGAAGATTGATAGTCCAAAGGATCTTTTTAGCCCGAAGTCTTGATATTCCGAAGTGTTCATTATTTTAGTACGTTTAAAATAGTGAGCCTAAATAACCCAAATGTTTATAGTTCGAATAGACGATGAGGTTCTATCGTCCGAATCGTCAATACGGTCCCACAATGGAAAGGGGCAAATGTGAACCCTCTGGCTATTGAACATTGTTTGATTTCGCAGTGTTGAACCTTCGGACTGATTTAACTCACTTCCGATTAATGAACCTTCCGGCTATGGCATAAATTGCTCGGATCAATGTACATTATTTCATTTTTCGACTAACTTACCCCTGGATATGGGCACTTCTGTGTTAAGACTAGCGAACCTTAGAACTATGGATCTATCAGACTATCGATTGGAACCTGACATTACAACTGTATTTGCGGGGGTGGAATTACAGAGTGCTGTTTAGGGTTCTTTATTAGCAATGTGATTCCTTTATGATTTAATACTAATATTTTTGCGTTGTCATACCAATTTGTGAACACTGTGTCTTGTTCAGGTAGAGTCTAACATTCCTATTGCATTTACAAACGGTGGATTGTATATGCGAGCGTACTCGGGTCTTCTGGCAAGAGCATCAACGATGTTTTGATTCTAGTTTTGTAAAGCGTTCCCATTTTTAAGGGCAATGATGTCCATTTTTATTACAAAATTGCATGGAATTTAATTTATGACCCTTTGACCGTTACGGTAATTGGCCAGGGTAAAATGAAATTTTGTGCTAAAATTCAAATCAGATTGTTTGGTAGTTCTATCTTTCCTGTGTGCTGTTTGAGAATGAATAAATCGCTTCCAACATGAAGTTTTAATAATTGTCGTCACAAAACTTCCAAGCCCTCTCTTCGCCTTTCTTGACGTCAGCAGGTATTGAGACTTCGGTTATAATTAGGTAAACTGTGTAGCCAGTCGAAATACGGAGTAAATGAACTATATACTAACCGATTGCCACAGGCTCAGTTAACTTGGCTTTCATTCCAACTAACCAATACATGTACACGCTTCGGCTCGGACCATCATCAGGGAAAAAGCAAGAAATGATTTTGAACCACCGAGGGTGCACGATAACCTCTTCTTCCCACTAAACTACACTATTTGTCTGCAAGTCAAGATTTCATATGGGGGGCATCCGGGGAGGGGGAGGGGGGGGGACGGACCAGCACTGGTGGGCACGTGGCCCCATGCCCAAATACTTACGCCCCTGATCTGGGCACTTTATTGTTATTATAATTGCACTTCATGTGGTAATAAGCAGTGGCGTAGCCAGACATTTTTCAGTGGGGGAGGGGGGAGCGATGGGGGGCGATTGGGGGGGGGGCGATGGGGGGGCCGTCATGTAGATCAATGATATTTTTTTTTAGAAACTCAAAATCTCAGTGGGAGGCGACGGGGGGGGGGGGGGCGGCGCCCCCCACGCCCCCTCGTGGCTACGCCACTGGTAATAAGGACCGACATATTACTATGAAGGTCACCTACTCGGCATCTGTTGTACTAACTGCGGTCAAGAGTGGCTGGAAGAGCGGTTCTTGTTTCATCCAGACAGCGATAACACCCGCTCCTCAACAAACAACCCAAGATAACCTTCGAAAACAACACGACATTCCAGGTAAAATGCAGTTAATCCAAACTCGACACACTCATGTCTACAAGGTCCTAAGAATAGCGGATCACTTGGCAACACTAGTTCGGGAACTGGCATAATGCCATCCTGTCAGAAAATGGGGGCCGCATCATAAGTCCGACGCCTCATAGGTCCGACGCCTCATTAGTTTGAAATGTCAATGTGTAATCGCTAAAAGAGGCGCTAACATTTTGACATGTTGGTATTAATTAATAATTAATTAATTGACCACCCAATTGACCGACGACATGTAGAAACTTGCCAGAGCTTAAAAACGGGGAAAAATTACTCGCACCGTGAACATTCTTTCGACCCGAATTTTCAATTGTTATTTCCTTGAGTGTTCCTTTTCATTTTTTTTTCAACGGATTTCCTTGCTCCAGCATTTCACTTGAACTGATTTTTAGACAGGGATTAACTTTGTGTCCAAATAAAACCCCTTTCACACTTCCTGCACTATGTGGACCTCTTTCGTTCACAGGTCCACATAGAATATGCATTGTTAGAACAAATGTACACACAACCATACCAATGTGGTCCGTGAGAGGCTTGCAATTAATATTTTCATATTATCCTTCATTAGAATTTCCCTGGTACTGTCTTACAAATACCAGCTTGTGGGGTACCATTGCTCTGTTTGTGCGAGTACCCAACAAGTATACCCTCTCGTAAAAATACACACTTTTATCGTGGACCTCTTATTGTTTATGCTAAACATTAATTTAAAAAGAACCCTCATCGGTTTTGTAGATGATTTTCACTTTTATTTTTGGACCTCCTCTAGTCTTGGCAACTTTTGTTCTCCCATGGTCTACCATTGTATGCCAATATACATGGTACACACTTATCCCATGCAGACTTACCACCCCTGAAAGTTAAATCTTGACACCATCCAGACAGCATCGGACAATGCGAGTATTATAACGACTTGTATATTCTTTCTCTTGATAAGTGAAAAGTGCATCACGTGATTGTATTACTGTTAACTGTTTTGCCCTACAGGGGCACAGACTATACAAATCCCATTACAACAAAACAACGGCTGTAAACTGTCATCTACATAGCAAACAATGATCGTCACAAGAGGTCTGTGTGCACAATCATTCGCATTGCTCCCTATACGCGTATTTTTCCAATGTGTTACATTGTTCATGTCGAACATCAATGAAAGGAGTTTAGAAAAGTGTCAATGGATTGAAAACGATATTGACATTAAATAATTGAAACCACATCATTTAATTTTATTACTAATTTTGAATACATTAATTTGTTTTCTATCGAACTCTAGCAAAAATACTCTTAGCGAACTAAGACCAATTTCCATCGGTAACCCCCCCCCCCCCAATAAAAGGCCCTGGTTTCTGGTATGCGTGCGTGTCGCCGTAGCCAAGCGCGTCGGCAACATTATTATTTTTGTTTAATGTGACATGATTTCTAAAAACTGCCAAACTTACTGGTTTGACCGGAATTCTGCTGCTGCACAATTTGAACGTGTTTTTATATGTGGTTTACGATGGAGTACAACAAAGATTTATGGGGCCTTTCTTGACTCCAATATATTTTGCACATAATAGTCGGGAACCATTTGCAGACAGTGTTGTATTTGTGCGAGTGTTGAACCGATGGTCGTGTATCTGGTACCTGTAAACACTTTTTCATTAGTGCAATATCTGGAGAAGGCTAATGACCAGCCTGGCAGCACAGGCACGATGTCGTTGTATGGTCTGACATCACCGCTTTCTCTGATTTTTGTTTTGACTATCCAAATTTCCGTCGAGATCGTTGGCCTAAGTGGGTACAGATTTCTCAGGCCTTATGACCTTACTGACGTCACTTCAAGCTCCACCTGAAGGATATTTTTGAGAGTTTTAAGGGAGTGAAGTTTTGTCATCTGCAACATCAGCCGACATTTGAAGAAGCAAATAAGTAGGGGAAAACAAAGCCGCGTCGCCGATTAGGGCAAGCTCCATACCAGAAACCGAAGACAATTTTTTGCCATAATCCATTTTAGTTCTCTCCGTACCTCGCAAGGCTAGTTTTACAGCTAGTTTTACAAGGCAAAAATGTTTGTGTGTGCCGTGTATATACAGACACCCAAAATAGTTGACAGTATACCTGTGTCATCGAGACAATTGAACGTTTATCGAGTAGGTGGGGTGGGGGAACGCCCACACCACCCTCTACCAATGCCGCATGCCTTAATGACAGGCATGATGGACCGCCCAGGTCTGGGGCCTGTCCCAGCTGGCAAAGCCATAGAACAACGGGGCAGCTTTGGGTTCTGGGTCGGTCCACTCGAAGTACGCTGCCTGCTGGTGCTTGCCTAGGGCGAAGGTGCCGTTGTCGTAACGCAGCCAGAAGCGTCGCATCTCCTGTTCGCTCAGTACGCCTGGAGATGACACGAAATGGAGTTTTCTGCACTCCATGCAACGTCTGATAGCAGTGCCCCCACCGATTCCAAGAACTATGAATTGAGACCAAGGAAATAGCGACTTAATAGGTTAAGGTCAAGGGTTACACTTCCGAAAAAAAAGTATAGAAAATGAGTTGTGTAGTACAGGTTTTTGAATTAGGCAAATTGTGTGTGTTCCTATTCAGTTTGATTCCTAAATTCAAGCAAATAATGTTGTCAGTGGAACACAATGGAACGTGACCTACTTTTAGAACCGTTTCAATTCTGATATATTATAATGAACAGGCGCGCGCCTTTTCCAGTGTCGTTACTGAATAGTGCAGTCAAACGCTGCACCCTCTCTCATGATCGTCGTAGTGTTATTTACGCGATTGTGGTGGAAATAATGATTTTTCTTTTGCGATTTCGTCACCGACACCACGAAGTAACACTCCACATGTTAAAGCATTTTTTTGTCGATTTCCATCTTTTTTTTTTATACATTTTTAAACATTAATCATCAAGGCCTACCACAGCACTGCACGAAGTTTGAAAGCTTTAAGAGCTTTACTTTAATAACTACGCCAATTATCCAAGACAGCTTTTGCGCAAAAGGGACAATTTTCGTTTTCACGAAGTAACACTCAAATTCCATGACCATTGCAACGCATGGCGCGCACTCTGCTCAAATTTGAGCAAAGACGTTTTCACGAACTAATACTCACATTTTGTTCTCTTATTTCTTGTTGATTTAATACACAGACGGGTGAAAAAATCCAGCAGATTCAATACATTCGATTCATTAAGTGTCCACAACGAGAAACCAAACTGAAAATACTCTGCCGTTTTGACGCAAAGTATTGTTTGAGAAGGCGTTCAACTTTAGATGCGTTTTCTCCGATAGCTTGTTTTTACTGGTATGAATATGGGTGTTACTTTGTGATGTTGCTGACAATTTGTTCCGCAGACAACATTTCTTACTGAAAAATCCGTAGAGAAAACGCGTTTACAAAACGACAAAAAACCCCAAACCAGCTCGTCAATGGCATACTTTAAGCGGGTACGGCAGGGTCAAGGGCCAACATGTAACTTTAGTAGCTGCAACGACTTACGACGTGTGCTTAACAGTGGACGAGCTTGCAGTCCTGTACACGGGACATTACGTCATGTAATGCGCCCAATAGGGCTACAAAACGCCTTTCAAACGAATTGATGTAACAGATGTTTGAAAAGAACATTGAAAAAATAAGGACTTATACGTCCACACAAACATCCTTACAAACTGGGCGGTTTTTATGTAATTTGTTTGAGAACGAATTTTGGGTGTCAAATTCTGCGGACGTGCGAGAAACAATGTTAGTGTACCGGCTCGGCGTGTATTATGTGCCAAACACACACAACGTGTGATGTACATGGAACTGATACGACTGGAAACACGTATGCGTATGCCACAACTTTTCCCGTCTTTTCTTGGTGACGTTCAGAAATTAGGTCGTTTCCTTTCAACCAGACCTTTGAAGTAGGATAAGTAAACAATCTGAACCATAACGTGGTTTTTTTAACCAAACTGCCCATAAAACCACGCACATGACGAGCTCTTGACCAATATAAATGGCTAAATAGTCTTAAATAGTTATGAATATGGAATAAGAATCACCACCTGTATAACTACTTACAATTTGACATTTTTTGTTCACTGAATATTCAAGAAACTATATTGCAAATATTCGAGGGCATACCACCAGTCACGACTCAGCTCTTTGAGATTCTACTTTTTTTCTGGTGACGTTATATATCTGGCCCCGAACCGTTTGCTTGTCTTACCTATTTCGTACAGATTGCCTGCCTCTGTACCGTCCGTGGACAAGACGACCATTGCGGCATTGCGGGCCTGCACGGAGAAGTCCAATACGAACGCGTCATGAAAGGCAGGGAATGGAAACTTACGACGATAGCGCACCAAATCGTAGGTGCTGTTGCATTCTGTAAGAGAGATTATCGGAAGTAGTATTACGTGTCGCAATGTATATTTGGCAAGGCCTTCTTTACTTTGGAATTGATGTATTTTATGTATTTTAATACATTTCCAAATGCCTAAGGGCAATAAATTGTTGTATACTTCAAACATGCTACTGCTATCCACTTGTCAACTTTTCAAATGAATAAGTTACGACACCCCCTCTATATGCTCGTTAAAAATCGAAGGCTGTCGGATGAACAGCGCAAACACGAGAACTTGTATAATTATTTTACCATAGATTCTAATATCCTTTCGTGACAAGACTGTTTGATCGTTCAGGTGCCAAGGAGATCGATGATTGTACATTAAATGAACAATAAATATATTAACAATTAAGTTCGAAAGTATTATGTGTTGTTACCTCGGTGTCTTTTAATTTGTTGTATCCCCTCGTACCGAACTTGGCAGTGATTGGATTTTAAACTGGTTTCTGCCACGGAAATTGTCTAATCGTCCGACGTATTGCGAGGTACGTTTTATTGCTGTAGACTACGTGTATAGCTTTATAAAAACAAATACATATAAAATGTAATATAACCTTAATGCGTTGCCAAAAGCATGCATGAGATCAGCCACTGCGAGCTTCGAACTATGATTCCAAATAATAATGAAGTTCAAAGAAAATGACAATCTTCCTTATTTTGGATATGACTTAATTCCTGCAGAAAGATCACGAGACCATCTCTAATTGTATAGTAAAGATCAAAATTATCTTGACATTACAGAAAAATAGAATGGAAGGGGTGAATTGCAAGATATTTTAACAACGGAATTTATGTTCGCTTGGCCGGTTATAAACACTCTTTTTAAGACCGGTTGGAGTCTGGATGCTGACAATTACCAGAGCCGAATTAATTTCAGCATCCAGATTCTAACTGGTCTTAAACAGAGTATTTAATACTATATTCCTATTCATAAATACCTTTTTGGTAAAGAAAAATATAACTTTGCGGTCCAAAAGTAAAAACGAGTCAAAAATTTAAATTTCAACCGATTGTTGTCAATTTTACTTCATGTTTTTGATGTCGCGCAGGCCGCAGCTGTGGTTTGAGGGTTCTTCTTAACCCGCCCCCTTCCTTTGCAACCGACATGAGTTTCAACATCTTACATTTATTTTCCTATGCCTTGATAGACGATCATAACAACACAATCTCCCAAAAGAAATCAGCAAACATCTCGATTGCTATAGGCTCAAAACTCCATTTGCAGGAAGAATTCTTTTAAATTATCCGTTTGTAACTATTACCCCTATTATTTTGAACCTTTCCCCCATTGACGTTAGAACGGAATAAATGAAGTAAATTAGCTTCAAAACAGGTAGCACCAGCGGCCACACTCAGACAACGTTTTGCAAAGTACAGTCCGTTTTGCTTAGGTTTTAATAACTCAGTATTTGTTGATCAAGAAATTCATATTTCACACAAACTAAACACCCATTTTGGAATTTGTATCCTTGTGGTGCCATTTCTTTGTTTTGAAGCACTAACGTTTTCGAGTTTGAAAATGTACTTTAAAAATGCTGCTGTTTTAACCAGAATGAATTTCC
>CM057148.1:31831793-31850793 GCA_029964075.1 Patiria pectinifera
AGCCACTAGTAGAACTTCAGGACTTAACTGTCAGCTGTAATTTGCATGTTGAATTGGCGCTGTTGAGGGGAATCGATCGACTACTGCATGCTAACACTACAGTAAGCATCGATTTAAGTATCACCGATAGATTGCATGAATGCCTGAAGCTGTTAGGGGAGATAGTACCGATTGATAACATCAGGTCAATCAGGAGATTTCGGGTGCGTTTACATTACACAGTGTCGGAAAAACCAGACGAGGAGATGCAGAGAGCCGTGGAGGTGGATGAGAGGCTTCGTGATCAAATAGAGCTTGAACTGGAAATTAAGGAGAAGTCTCACCTTGATGAGCGCGTGTTAGGATCCCTGTCCCATGTATGCAGGCAGATCCTTACAGAAGTCCTACTGTTGCTGAGAACGTATGATGACGTCATTAGAATAGCGAATGCACTGGCTGGTTGTGATAGGTTGCAATCCGTATCTGTGTTCTTTACCAACCTTCACGGCCATCTGGCTGGTGTAGCCTCTCTTGTTTCTCCATCCCTGGGGTTGTTGACATTACTCTCGTGTGGACTGAATGATGATGACATCCCTGACCTGATCAGCATCCTCCCTGCCGGGCATGGTCTGTGGTGGCTTGATGTTCGTGGCAATGCATTCGGTGTGGTTGGAGTGGAGACTCTTACTGCTCATCTCAGGAATCTGCCTAATCTAGGCAGGTTATCGGTTGAATACCAAGGTCTAGGTGCAGAGCGTGTCCAGCAGCTGGTCAAGCAAAATCTTTCAAATGTCGACTTATACTAATTAAATGAAACAACAAGATTACAAAACATTAATTTGTTGATTTTCTTATCAGTTACACCACCAACATTTGAAATTGGGCCTTTGGGCTATCTCGCTTAAATCTCCAAATGATGGTGTCGATATCATCACAGTGAGATTTTCCTTATATATTACCATGTAAATAACAACGTTGGTAAGTTTTAAAAGATCACACATTTTGTGAAAATACTCGTTGAGAAAGGCGCGGATCCCAGGGGTGGAGGTTGAAACCCCTCCCTGCTCTTACACACAAAAACAAAAATATATCAATCATAGCAATATAATTACCTATACTTGTATGTCCGCCTATCTGCAACAATATGACATAAGTAAAAAATGTGAAGGGCATGACCCTCCCCCGCAAATATTCCTGGATCCGCCCTTGTTGACAAGTATTACAAACTGACATTAAGTAAAGTACATCACGTATCAGACATTTGTTCAGCGGATTTAGCGTAATATCGAATGCATTGGTGTTAATTACGATGGAACACTAACAAATTATACAGAGCAAAAATGCCCAAACAAAATTAAAGAGGAAAAATAAAATATGTGTGTCTGAGTAGAAGAAGGGGGAGGGTACGGCGACAAATCCCATTTTTTGCCCCCCACCCCCTAGCCCCCGCCATCCCCTCCACCCCCAGCCCCTCCCCTCTCAATCTCCCAAATATATCTCTCCCCTCCCAATATCTCAGTCTCGGAATCGGCCAAAACCGGGGCTCAATGCACCGATCGCGGAGACCATGGGGCAGTGTTATGTGCACCACGATACTTGAAGGAAAGTCCGCTAAATGATGAGTTTAGGACGCTGAGGCAATAATTCAAAATCAGAAACAAAATAATTGGAAGCAGAAGCAAAAAGTTTCACTTCTCAGATTGGAATATCAAATTATTTTAATTGATGTCTGATTTTATATAAACAAGGCAGAATTAAATGAATGACAATCAGTTCCCACAATGGCAAGTAGTGTTATAACTTATATGAAATAAACCAGTGTTACAGGAGCTAGGGTATAGAATTCCCTTTGACTTTTATTCATTTAAGTTGAGTTTCACTAAAGTTCCTAACTGTCGCTTAATTTCCTTAATTTCCCTAAATAAATGTCCCTTACAAATTTCCTTTATAAATTGCTAAATTTCCCCTATAAATTTCCTAAACTTTAAATTTCCCCGAACGCCAAGCTGGGTTGTGTTACGGCATCAGACTCGCCAACCTATCACACAAAATATTTTATGGAGCAAGAAACCAAAGCTAGGATTAGACATACAACAGTCGCTGTGTTTACAGACATGAAACAGTCACCGAGTACGACCATGTGATTCACTCACGAAAGTTTTCAACAGATCAAGATGACAAATGAACCTTAAATTACTCTTTTTCCAATCAACACATGAACTCAAGATTTGTCCAGTAGTATCAGGGACAGTGATGTGAGACTATGAGACACAAATCATGCAATAGATCTAAAATTATTATCATCAAAAGCTGAGTTTTGGGACACAAACTATTCTTCAATGTACTCACACATTGGCAGCTGATCCGAAAAGGACGGTATTGCTCATCACTTTCCAAGATGGCAAAACACACGTAGATTAATGCGCCTCACAACCCCTCTCTTGATACTATTAGCTCAACAAAAGTGTCTTTAACAGTTGTAGGATACATTCTCACACATTAATAGAATTTTACAAATAAGTGAATTCAGGATTGATGCATCCAACCTGTTTTAAATAAATACTTTTCCTCAAAGGAACTATTTGCACTACACGTGGATGAGTAGCGGTGACATGTCGCTACACGCTATAAATAGAACTGATGAAATCACGGTCTCACACGAAGACTACGGAGTCTCTCAAAAGACACGGACCCCTACATCTTCCCTGCTTTGAGACCATGCGCCCCCGAATGGTCCTTCATTAGCATTTCCAATTATAGGCCACAATTACAAAGAATTTTTTTTTCTCTTCTCAAATATCAGTAATCATACACATACAAAATGATGTAAACTACAATGATATAACAGCGTATAATAAAAACACCTTATTTAAAATGAAGCTAGGCAATCAGTTGGCATGGGATGAACCCGACTCACACAGAGCAAGTACCTTGAAAACCGAGCATTAACAAAATATCATGTCCATACATATACATGAATATGTATTGAGCAAACTAGATACATGTATATAACACCGTGAACAAATCTACAGAATGGTTTTCTTACTAGTTATACAATGCACAAAGATGTTTTAATTTACATTCTTATACAATAGTTATACCTAACATCGATGAATGGCTCCTTTTATCCCACGGCAATAATTAATCATACCATCTGAGTTAAGATGGCATCCATCTGAGAGGCACTTGGGGTGGTTAATTCTCCGCTGTGCATACATTGTAGCCTTTGGATAGCTTTCCAATGTTGCACTGAGAAGGGAGTTGAAGCGTTTTACCCTATGATTAAATGTTGAGACCCCAACTTGCCCAGCTCTTGAGATGGTTGTCCTTTTGATTACCGATAGGAAGATTATATGGTTCGGAGTGATTCCCCAGGTTGCAATCAATTCTAGAAACTTAACAACCATTTCGACCACTTTTCCAGGGGTACAATCTGGATTACACAGATCATTTGTTCCAAGGTCCACAATGAGTACATCGATTGATCTAGATTTCATCTTACTCAAATAATGAGGGATAGAATCGATAATCCGAGAATAGGTCAACCCTGGATGACCTTCAACAAATATGCTACAACTATCATCTAAGCTTATTAAGGATGACACTTCGACATGTTGTTCCCGAGCATGCCGAAGAAGGCGAGCCGGAAATGAATGTCCAAATAAGAATACTGCCTGTTTACTAGACATCATCGAGTGATGCAATAATCTCCTCTGAATATATCTTATTCAGTCTTCTTTACAGCAGTCTCTGATATAAAACAAGTAAACAAAACATATTTAGGTCAATAAATAAGTATAATTGGCTTATTGACCATTCTGTATAAACCAAAAGTTCACAGCAGACCTCTTCTGCTGAGTTATATAAATGCACAGAGCTAATTAGAATGTTAATTCACAAACATGGACGATATACATATCAACTACAGTATATATATGATGGGTGAAGAGGTGGCATAAGACCGGACCTGTAAAATACTTGAAACAGGCAAGTCCCTTCCCCAAATAAACCTAAAAGAGTCTGAGACTTATTAGACACTCTCTGAACGGACATAATCCTGCAAAGGTCTGAGACTTATCAGAACCTCTTGGAACTTAAACAATCTTACAAAGGTCTGAGACTTATCAGAACCTCTCTGAATGTAAGGCTATATATAGCTAAGTAATGGGGTTAGGCCAGTCACCTAACCTCTTCTTCCGAATACGCTCCGAACGCCTAGGTTCGGGGTAATGGACTGGTAGTGAGAGTGGTTCTTTACCACTGGGTGATGAAGTGCTTGGCTTCATCACACTAGACTCTGAAGTCGGTTGTGTGATTTTGCGACTGGGTGTATCGGGAGCCTTAGGATCAGTTGCTGGAGCTAACATCCATTCCCAATCTAGAGAAGAATCATCGTCATCGATATCAACCCCACCTTCGTTGTCAACGGAGGGTAGGTTCAATCGGGGTTCTTCCAAACTTGGTTCAACTGATCTCCCTCTTGGATCAAGAACAATCATCTTTCTATTAACCCAACGATCAGCACCACCATCAAACGGTTTAATTGCATACAGGTCTCCCTCTTTGTTGGACTTTACCACTACATACTGTTGTTCCCCATAAGTATCTGCTAGTTTATGTCGCTGAGTAAACGCGCACTGTTTTAGAAGTACACGGCTACCAACAGGCAAAGGACTTGCATAAGCCCGTTTGTCATAGCGACGTTTATTAGCCTGAGCTGCTTTAACTAGACGCTGCTTAGCAATCTCATGGGTTTCGCGAATGATATCTGCTTGTTCCTTGGTAACACTCTCATTCCAGTTATTATTGGTGTTGTTGAGAAGTTGATCCAAGGGTACTGTAGGCTCACGACCGAACATTAAAGTATATGGTGCGTATCCGGTAACACTGTGTGGGGTCGAGTTATAAACAAAAACCAAGTGCGGCAGCAGCTCAGGCCACCGTTTCCGTTTCTTATGATCGAGAGACTTGATGAGACCGCACACAGTTTTATTGAAACGTTCCGTTTGAGCGTTTCCTTGAGGGTGGTACGCAGTAGTTCGAGTTCTTTTTATACCGTACAGTTTGCATAGTTCACTGATGACACCACTTTCGAAGTTTTGGCCACGGTCAGAATGTAATTGTAACGGTACCCCGTACCGTGAAAACCAATGATCCCTCAAGACTCGAGCAACGGTGGAGGCTTTTTGGTCTCTACATGGGACGGCGACAGCAAATTTCGTGAACGAGTCCGTCATGACAAGTACGTCCTCAAGATTACCTAAGCCTTTGTCAAGCTTGAGAAAGTCAATAGCTAGTCTTTCCAACGGACGGAACGATAGCAAATGGCGCATGGGTGGCCGGACAGTCGGAGTGGGTGTTTTGGTGATTGTACAGTGGAAGCAATTTTGAATATGTTCACGAACATGTTTGTTCATACCAGGCCAAAAGCAACGCTTTTTCATGAAACCCAAGGTTCTACCCACTCCCTGGTGACCCCATTGATCATGTGACGCCTCTAAGATTGTTGCACGAAGTGAGCTCGGAACTAATAGCTGGTAACACTGTCCTAACCCAGGTTCATTATGGGTACGGTACAAAACCCCTTGACGCTCGACAAAACAAGGCCATTCCCTGATCCACCCCTTTACTGCAGTGGTGAGGAGATTAGGGTCCAAAACTTCCTGACCAGGTTGCCAAGGTATCTTCCAAAGCGCCCAAACTTTACCAAGAGTGTCATCCTCTTTCTGTAACGAGGCTAACTCATCAAAAGAATAGGACGGCAGTACTGATGGTGTAACCCCAGGTAAGTCACTTTCATTATTAACCACACCAGCTTCAAAACATGAGACATGACAAGACCTTACACCAGGTGGGATTGGAGTACAAGTACTCTTGGACTCTACATGGAGGGGCTCTACTGTTCCCATCGTAACCTCATTCGGAGGGTTTCGACTAAGTGCATCGGCACACTTGTTCGAACGACCAGTACGATATCTGACTTCTAGGTCAAATGGAGCAAGTTGGGCCACCCAGCGTTGCTCGGTTGCTCCCAACTTGGCGGTTTGGATATGGGCCAATGGGTTATTATCTGTCCATACCACTGTTTTCTTTCCCATTAGGTACTCCTTAAACTTTTCAGACACTGCCCATTTTAGAGCCAATAGCTCTAACTTAAAAATAGAGAGGTCGCTATAGTTACGTTCCGGTCCCCGCAAACCCCGGCTAGCATATGCTACTGGATGAAGGTTGCCCCCCTCATCATATTGAGATAGACAGGCCCCTAGGCCTTTCAGAGATGCATCATTCTCGAGCACAAAATTTTTCTCAAAACACGGGAATGCCAAAACAGGGGCCTCACAAAGAGCCTGTTTGAGAGTCTGAAAAGCATTGTCAGCCTCGGCTGACCATGCAAATGGATCACCGGTGTTCCCTGCTTTTTCCGGTGCTTTGACGCATAGCGCATGAAGTGGAGCAGCAATAGCGGAAAAACCTTTCACATAACGCCTGTAATATGAGGCAAGTCCGAGGAATGACCTTAACTGTGTCGCATTCGAGGGAATAGGCCAATCTCTGACCCTAGCAACTTTATCTGGATCTACAGAGATTCCTTGATCACTAACTATGTGGCCCAAGTGTGAAACTGATGTCTGGAAGAGTCTACATTTAGACCCTTTTAGCTTAAGGCCATTCTCCTCAATACGTGAGAAGACCTTATCTAGTCTACTGATATGTTCCTCAAACGTGGTTGAGAACACCAATACATCGTCAAGATACAGTATGACTTCTGTCTGATTAAGGTCTCCAAAAATCAACTCCATCACCCGTTGAAAGGTGCTGGGGCTATTTGTCAAGCCTTGCGGTAAACGCAAGAATTCATATAGTCCCCAAGGGACTCGAAAAGCAGTCTTCGCGATTGCGTCGGGATGTAGTGACACCTGAAAATAACCGTGGGTCAAATCTAGCGAGGAAAAGAACTTTGAGCCACCTAGGGATTCGAGAGTTTCCTCTATTCTTGGTAGAGGGAAAGCATCTCGCTGTGTCTTTGAATTTAGACAACGATAATCTATACAAAGTCTTAACTGTCCATTTTTCTTTTTGACTAAGACGATCGGACTTGCATAGGGGCTTGCTGATCTACGTATGATATTTCTATCGAGTAGATCCTGCAGCATTTTCTTGACCTCACTTACTTGATCAGGCATCACACGCCTGTAAGGCAAATTTACAGGTCTATCGTCAGAAAGTTTGATCTCATGCGGGATGAGATTGCAATAGCCTAGGTCTAGTGGACTCGCGGAGAAGGCCTTTGTGTGTCTCTGTATCAACTTAGCTGCTTCAACAGCGTTACTGTAACTAAGGTTCTGTAAACTTAACCCTGGGGGTAAGGAAAATTTCGTCCCATCTGGGAACACAAACACTTCCCCGGGTTCATCAAGGGAGGCATGCTCAGGTTTTTCCTGAGTGGTGTCACTAGACACTCGCCCGAAAGATTCAGCATTAACCTCAGTAGGATCTGTCTCATCAGAGACAATATTTTGTAGATCTTCAGTCCCTCATCATCAAGATCCACCAAAACCTCTTCAGCTAACTCAACCGAAGTAGCAACTGCTATTTCAGTATTACCAGGCACCAACACTGGCTCGTCACCAGTGTTGATAATGATCAACGACAAGGACGTACTGTTTAGCTGGACGCCTTCAAGTACAACATGCGATGGACATAGTCCATCGTGACATACACTATCATCATCCTCCCTACAGGATGGGTTAACAAAACAAGGCTGCAACAGCAGTAAGCTGTTATCCGGACAGTCTGCGTCTACATTACAACTGATGCTCTTTGCAGACTCTGGAGGAATTAACTCATTCACTTGAGTTTTCACACAAAACGTGTGACTGCTAACACCGTTAGCGTCACTGTTATCCAAATCACTATTCTCAACAAGCCGAAACCATTTCAGAGCAAGGTCCCAGTCGGACCCAGGTTTTATGTGGTTCACACACCCTTGATGGTGTGCAACCAATCTCAAGATATTGCACCCTAACAATATAGGAAATCTCTCCCGGCGTGGATTGGTGCCTTCGGGAGATTCTGATGATGTTACTAAAAAGCTTGCAGTGAGCTTCTGCCCAAATATCCCAATGTTAATCCTCAAATAACCCTTAACAGGTATCTCAAGATCATTGGCACCCCTAAGATTTATGAAGGTTCCTACCTCATTTAACTCCCCAACTACTGATGCTAAGTGTTCATGATAGAATTTTGATGAGATCAATGAAGTCTCTGCCCCGGTATCAAGGATGCAATTTACCATTTTACCCCCAATACAGATTCTAGCTGTGGGACTTTGGGCAAGAAGTTCCCTGTGAAGAGTTTGTGCATTAACCCTATCACCCCCAGCCAGTACAGATGAATCAGGAGTGGGCCCCGACACCCCCTCTGCCACAGTGCCCTCTATGACAGGGGGACAACGTTTCCCAGGCTAGGTTGCGCAGCCACATTCTGTTCTGTTTTAGATTGAGGTATGTTCGGCGGAGGCCCAGTGGCCTCGCCGGCTCTCTTAAGATCATTTTGCCGTTTGTAGCAAACTTCAGCATCATGTCCCCGTTTTGAACAATAGGTACACTGAGGGACAGGGCGCCTTGGTTGATATTGTCTACTGTTTGCAAGTTGACCTACCACTTTGCTCAATTCAATGATTACTTTACCTACTTCTTGCAACTGAACAGTCATACCCTCAACTAGTTTTATGAGTTGATCTTGCCTTTCAGACATAGATTTGAGTGTTGTCTGATCGGAAGGTCGGGTTGTGACCTTGTCAACAAGTGTGGGAGTTGGTTCTGCATGATAGGGACTGTCATGTACCGGACCACTGGAAACTGAATCTAAGTCTTGGAAGAGTTTAAGCGCTATGTCCCGAAACTCGAAAAAGGACATGTCTTGGTAATCCATCTCTAGCTTTCGTAATTCACGGCGAACATACGGCCTTGCTGCTCCCTTTATAAATTGCTCTTTAAGGGCTTTCTCTCTTAGTCGTGCAAATGCCTCACTTTCCTGTGGGTCAGCCGCAGCAGCCTCTACGCGGTTATAGAAAAGTATAAGTGCGCGTCCAAAATCTGCCAATGACTCGCCCTCTAATTGTGTGCGGGCATAGAATGCACCGTTTAGTGATTGTACCGACTCCTGTGGACCGAATCGCGATTGCAAAGTTGCTATCAACTTCGCAAAATCTTTACGATCTTGCTTGGGACAACAAAGTATCTCTTCCTTAGCTACTCCTCCAAGGTGGTCCAATACTGCAGAAACCCTATCACTACCCTTAAGGCCTAATTGTCTGCAGTATGTATCTAACTCATCTAACCATTCACCAAGGGTTAGGTCTCCAGTGTTCCTAGGGCGACCATAGAATTTAGTCAACTTAACTGTAGGAGCCCTTTGATATTTCAGGTTTTGAAGGGCACCTGCAAGTGTTTCAGCCAGAGCCTTCTGAGACTGAGCGAGAATTTCCCCAAGTGCCTCTGGGGTTGCCATCTTTTGAGGTACTCCCAAAAAATCAATCAAGAAATGATAGATGGGATTTTTGTCAAGTTAGCTGTATACCCCTTATACTAGTAAATATACACAACGTGGAATTGGGTGTCTTTCCCTAAAATTCCATCAATAAACTGTTTACCATGAAAGTAAACACTACAATATCACTTTCCTTTAACGCGACTTCAGAAGGAGTTACAAATGTAAGAACAATCTCACTTCTACACTCAAAAGTTACTGATTGGCAAATGAAATATGCTCACGCAACAACAGCTACACCTTAAAGATATCTGTGTAACTATACACAAAGTCAGCTCGTGTACGTGTCAAAAAAAAAAATTACTAATTAGCATATAAACTATACACACGTATAGACAGCTACACCTTAAAGATAGCTGTGTAACAATACACAAAGTGTGTACATGTGAAACACATCACATTTCACTGAATGCATGTGGTGATCTCTATACAGATCTGCATGAGGGACCACCTTCACCACAATTTCTGCTGAGTTTGAGCAAGAAAACCTCACTAAACGTGTTGCATTCGCATGAAAAGCCGAAATGCATATGTGAACAGATATTTACGGGTGTGCACCTAATATAGTGGGGTGCAACCTGTGGTCAACAAAATATTCAATGAGCTACCACCACATGCACACATGTAAAATTGATGCAATACAACTTTAAACGAGAAAACAACGCGTTCTCTACTTGAACGGTGCTTAACGGATCCGTCCCAGCATAGGACATGGTCAACGGTTGAGGACTCGAGACATCAAACAGGGAGTGTGCTCCAAAAATGTGATCGACCGTAAGAAGAAATGGCGTTCGGGGAAATTAAAACTTAGTATGTGGGAAACTGAAAGTCAATGCCAAAGCTATCCTGTCTACGACGCCACTTTTGCACCGATCGCGGAGACCATGGGGCAGTGTTATGTGCACCACGATACTTGAAGGAAAGTCCGCTAAATGATGAGTTTAGGACGCTGAGGCAATAATTCAAAATCAGAAACAAAATAATTGGAAGCGGAAGCAAAAAGTTTCACTTCTCAGATTGGAATATCAAATTATTTTAATTGATGTCTGATTTTATATAAACAAGGCAGAATTAAATGAATGACAATAAGTTCCCACAATGGCAAGTAGTGTTATAACTTATATGAAATAAACCAGTGTTACAGGAGCTAGGGTATAGAATTCCCTTTGACTTTTATTCATTTAAGTTGAGTTTCACTAAAGTTCCTAACTGTCGCTTAATTTCCTTAATTTCCCTAAATAAATGTCCCTTACAAATTTCCTTTATAAATTGCTAAATTTCCCCTATAAATTTCCTAAACTTTAAATTTCCCCGAACGCCAAGCTGGGTTGTGTTACGGCATCAGACTCGCCAACCTATCACACAAAATATTTTATGGAGCAAGAAACCAAAGCTAGGATTAGACATACAACAGTCGCTGTGTTTACAGACATGAAACAGTCACCGAGTACGACCATGTGATTCACTCACGAAAGTTTTCAACAGATCAAGATGACAAATGAACCTTAAATTACTCTTTTTCCAATCAACACATGAACTCAAGATTTGTCCAGTAGTATCAGGGACAGTGATGTGAGACTATGAGACACAAATCATGCAATAGATCTAAAATTATTATCATCAAAAGCTGAGTTTTGGGACACAAACTATTCTTCAATGTACTCACACATTGGCAGCTGATCCGAAAAGGACGGTATTGCTCATCACTTTCCAAGATGGCAAAACACACGTAGATTAATGCGCCTCACAACCCCTCTCTTGATACTATTAGCTCAACAAAAGTGTCTTTAACAGTTGTAGGATACATTCTCACACATTAATAGAATTTTACAAATAAGTGAATTCAGGATTGATGCATCCAACCTGTTTTAATTAAATACTTTTCCTCAAAGGAACTATTTGCACTACACGTGGATGAGTAGCGGTGACATGTCGCTACACGCTATAAATAGAACTGATGAAATCACGGTCTCACACGAAGACTACGGAGTCTCTCAAAAGACACGGACCCCTACATCAATATCTCTCTCTCTCTGTACAGCCGGCGAGTCTGATTGCTTGTAAATCCAAAAATAATGACCTCATCTTCAAAAAAAATTTAAAAATAAATATTATATTACTATATAATAAATGGTGACTTATGAGATGAAGCCAATCGTTAAGGGATTTTCTAGATGGAATAAAGCAACGCTGCGTGATTACGTCCAGCGATATAATATACCGTACAATCAAAATGTTGCTCTTACGCGTAAAGTCTACATCAACGGGATAAAAAAATACGAAGCTCAATTTAAAAACTTGAGGAAAAAGAAGCTACATGAGCTCAAACAGATTGTAGACGATTATGATCTAGAATATAACCCGTCGGGTTATAAAGGTCGATTTTTGAAAAAAGATTTACTCTTGGCGATTCAAAACTCTAGGCAACCCGAGGATTTTCAAGAGGCTGAGTTTAGAGCGACGAGGAGATTTAGAAACAACTTTAGAAACTGGGAACTGATTCCTAGACTTTTTAACGACGATTTAGTCAGATTTTTTGATACGCACAAAGATCAAATAGTAAATAAAATCAAGTCAGAATTGAGAGAGCTGAGAGGTTTAAAAATGGAGCTCACAATCAAAATAAAATACGAAAAAAACCAAACCGGATGGTACGATAGAAACGATCGAAGCTACACATTATACCGATCAGAGAGACAGAGAGTCGTTTTAAATCAAAGTCAAATAAAACAGGTTTTAAAAGAAGACATCGACCAGCTATTTAAAAAGGATGAAAGGTATACGAATCAAGGATCGGGTTGGGTTTTAAAAAAGATAATGGCGTTGTATATCAACATCAACAGGTTTAACCCCGTGAGGGGCAGTTCTTACATAGACCTACCCCCACATATCAAAAGAAAACAGGCGATGATTAACATTAAAAACAAAGACGACGAGTGTTTGAGATGGTGTTTGAGAGCCGCTCTTGGCTTGTATACGGATAAAGTAAAAAATAACATAAAAAACGACCCCAAATATAGCCCTCGCAAAGACAGACCTAGTATTTACACCAAAGACGACGGACTCAAATTTAAAGGCGTAGACTTTCCAACACCGATCGACCAGATACCAAAGATAGAAAGACAAAATAATTTAACCATAAACGTGTCTATTATACGTGTCTAAAAACTACAAACCAGAGTCACGACCTATCGATCTGTTTTTGTTTTCTGAGGGCGACAAGCATCACTACTGCTGGATAAATAATTTTTCGAGATTGATTTACAACGTTACAAAACATAAAAGTAAGAAATATTTTTGTCGAAGGTGCCTGTGTCATTATAGAACGCAAGTAAAATAAGATAGACATTTGACTGATTGAAGCGGTATAGATACACATCCGTCAAAGATTGTATTTCCTACCGCTAAGCGAAAATATGTAAATAACGAGTGGGTAGTCGACGAAAACGATGTGCCAATATTAGAATATAAAAACTACAGGTTTCAACAACAACAAAAACTCGGACGATAAAAAGGACAACACGCAGAAGACAAACATTCACAAAGCAAGCGGTTACTCGTTGGTAGTAGTTAGATGCGACAGCACCAATGCGTATCAAGAGACTAGAGGTAAAGATGATGCATCAAAGTTTGTAAATAAAATGTTAAAAATACAAAGCGACATAAATTGCATATTTAAAAAACCCCAACCCATGAAATTAACGAGCGAGCTAAAGAACATCATGATAAAACAAACACGTGTTGGATTTGCGAGAAACCAATTTATCCCAATTACTCGAGCAACTGTCAGTGCCAGAAACCCAAAAAACCAAAAACAGAAAAACAAATAAAAGAACATCAGTACGAAAACAAAAATGGATTTATCGAGTCTAAATGTCTAGAACGCAAACAGAAAATCAACACATTTAGAAAGGTGAGAGATCACTGCCCAGTTACGGGTCGATATAGAGGTGCCGCGCACGCATACTGCAATCTAAAAGTACAAGTTAAACCAGGTTTTACCCACATACCGGTCGGCTTTCACAATCTGCAAAATTACGACGCTCACTTGATCATGCAGAGTATTTCAGAGTACGATGACGAAAAGGAAAAACAAGTTATCGCTAGAAATTCGGAAAAGTATATTTCGTTTTCGATCGGAAATATGCGATTTATAGACTCGTTTAATTTTATGGCGTCTTCGTTGGATAGATTATCTAAAGCTTGTCCAAGAGAGTCGTTTAAACTACTCAGAGAACATTTTAATCGTCAAAACATCGACTCGTTGTTACAAAAGGAGTTTATCCATATGAATACATGGACTCGTTTGACAGATTTCAAGAGACCAGCCTACCCCCATCGAACAATTGTACAGCAGCCTAAAAGACGAAAATATATCGCGAGAGGACTACGACAGAGCTAAACTGACGTGGAACGAGTTTAAAGTTAAAAACATGGGGGAATATCACGATTTGTACGTCACTACCGATACGTTATTACTGGCTTGCGTATTTGAAAACTTTAGGCAAACGTGTATTACAAACTACGCGTTAGATCCTGCTAATTACTACACAGCACCAGGATTGTCGTGGGATGCCTTGTTAAAACACTCGGAAGTTAAACTCGAACTATTGCAAGACGTAGACAAACATTTATTTTTTGAAAAGGCAAAAAGAGGTGGTATCTCGAGCGTGGGTGGTATGAGATACCACAAAGCCAACAACAAATACCTACCTGACCATAAGCCAAACGAGCCGTCGAGTTACATCACCTACCTCGATGCAAACAATCTGTACGGCTGGGCCATGAGTCAATACCTGCCGTACAAAGACTTTAAATGGGCGTCTACAAAAACGTTTACCGAGTCCAAGATATCATCTCTCAGGAAAACGTCAAACACCGGTTACTGCTTCGAAGTAGACCTCGATTACCCGGACAATCTCCACGACCTGCACAACGATTACCCCCTAGCGCCAGAAAACATCGTCATACCAAAAGAATGGATGTCTGATTATCAAAACGAGTTATTAGATACCGAACCTAATAGCAACGTGCAAAAATTAACGTGTACCCTTAATCCTAAACAAAAATATGTTTTGCACTACGTCACGTTGCAGTTGTATCTCAAACTCGGCTTGAAACTTAAAAAGGTGCATCGAGTGCTGCAATTTAAACAAGCGCCTTGGATGGCATCTTACATCGACAAAAACACGCAACTTCGAACAAAAGCGACCTCTGATTTTGAGAAAGACTTTTTTAAACTGATGAACAACAGCGTGTTTGGTAAGACGATGGAAAACGTCAGAAACCGAATCGACGGTTACCTACTCAGAGACAGTAACGATGACGATCGAGATAAATACCAAAAAATTATACAGAAACCGAGCTACAAAACGACGACGTCATTTTCAGAATGCAAATTGTCATTTGTCGAAAAGTACAAGACTAAAACCGTGTTAAACAAACCAATCTATAGCGGTGTGAGTATCTTAGATCTATCTAAGACGCTGATGTACGATTTTTATTACAACCATTTGAAAGACAAGTACAAAGATAAAATCAGGTTGATGTACACAGATACAGACAGTTTGGTACTCGTAGTGCACACGGACGACGTATACAAAGATATGCAGCAAAACGGGCAACAATACGACCTTTCAAATTATCCGACGGATCATCCTTTGTACGATCCAACCAATAAGAAAGTGATCGGTAAATTTAAAGACGAGTTTGGAGGTAAAATAATCAAAGAAGTCGTTTGTATAAGACCTAAAATGTACTCGATTTTAACCGCTGACATCAACTTGAAAAAAGCCAAGGGTGTCACAAAATCGGTCACCTCTAAGAAATTAAAACACCGACACTATTACGACTGCATCTTAAACAAGACATCTCATTACGAAACCATGACTCACATTAGATCGGAAAATCACATCCTTTACACCGTATCTCAAAATAAACTATCGTTGAGTCCGTTGGACACAAAGAGGTACATTTTACCGGATGGAATACACACGCTCGCTTATGGTCACCGTAATCTAGATATTAATTAGGCGGTAATTGCGTGTCCTCGGGTACGACTTGAAGCTCTTGTCTCACAAAACTCCTTTTTGGGCCGTCTTGCAGGTAATAAAGAGTAGGACCCGTCGTGACTTTTTTACCTTCAATCATTTTAAATTGACTCGTTCTTTTTTCCACGTTGAAGATGTCTACGCTCCAAATGGGATCCGTGGCTCTTCTAGAAGTTCCACCCTCTTGCTCACCCGGGTAATATAAATATCTAACCATAGCGTCTTGCGGTAATTGTTGCTCTTTTGTTTTAACGGGGTTAGCCGGCGATTGCCGGACCTGTTTTAGTTTAACCGCCTCTGACGGCGCTTTAGCTATTAATCTCGTCGTTTCATCGTTTATAGCTTTGATCACGCTGGGTAAATCTTTCTACGATACCCTGCGATCGGTGGTTTCCGGGTTCGCCTACGATAATCTCGACGTTTTTTTGAGGCCATCCATTTTTTAAATGCTCCTTTAAATTCGGTACCGGCGTCTACTCTCAACGTTTTAGGGTAACTCAAAGGCGATCTCGCGTAAATCTTGACGATAGCATCTTGGGTGGAATCCGCCGTTTTAGAAACCAAGGGTTCTGCTTCGTGGTATCGACTCGCAACATCGACAACCGTCAAAGCGTATTTATAAGTCTTGCGTTTTACTTTATCCCAGGGTAGGTATAGCACATCCATTTGGTGAAAGTCGTTTGGTGTTTCAAACTCTCGCGATGTACCCGTAGGCCTGGGTACATACGCAGGACCCGGTAGATAAATTTGCCATATCGCTTGTTTTTTAAGCCAATCTCTGATTACCTTTTTATCGATTTTTGTTTTATCGTGTAAATGGTCGACGGCACTTTCACCTCTCCAATAACCGCTCGGGCTATAATACAGTTTAGATAATGTTTGCATATTATTTAATATAAAAGACGTTTATAATAATATGGCTAGCGTTGCTATGATGTTAGGAGGCGCGATCGTCAACGCCTTAGCTTTTACGGGTTCAAACTTTTTCTTTTCAAATCTGAAACAGAGCGACGAGGAGCGTAAGAGACACGATTTAGCGATAGAACAACTCTCAGCCGCCAAAGATAAGTGGCAACGAGAACGAACGAAATATCTAGATTTTCTAAACGAACGTATCAGACAACAAAATGCTTCTAAAGAAACATTTTCCAACGTAGACCGAGCGTTGCGTTACTACAACGAGGTGAGTGGACAATCTACCGAACTACCCGTAGGACTGCAACACGAACCCAAACTCGAAGATTTTTACGAGCCTAGCGACCAACAAATAGAAAAAGAACTGGCGTTTATCGCAGGAGGAACGCTATTGGTGGGCTTCTTGGCTTACAGATACCTTTAAATTTAAAACTCGTATAAATAAAATGAATGCATATGGAAAAAAGCTCAATCTCAGCAGGCTATTAAAAATACCCAGATCTATCAAGGGTGAGAGAAAAGAGGTGGTCATTACCCACAATCCTAGTAGTATATCGGCGGGGCAAACGCTGAGGGTCAAGTTTCCTCAATTGGGTGTAGACGACGTGATCGTACCCGGCACTTGTAAACTAGCTTTCAATTTAGAACTCGACGGTGGAAGCGACAACAATAGAACCATTTTTGGTAATTTAGCCAGAAATTTAGTCAGCGAAATCAGCGTCAGGCTTCAAGGTCACGAAATTGTGAGTTATCGTCACGCCGACGTGTATCACAACTTTAGAGACAATTGGATCAACAGCTCGACGACTCGAAACATGGCGTACTCAGGCATAGAAAAAGAAAACGTGTCTAAACTAAGAACTGGGGCTGAAGATGCTAACGCGGGCGCCAACAACGGTAAGGATCAAGCTATCGCGGATGCCTATGGTAACAGATATTGTATTCCCTAGACATTGACATACTGACTTCGCATCACCCTTTTTACCCCAGCGGTTTAAAACAACCTCTGACGTACGAGATAAAGTTTAACGATCACGAAAAAGTAGTCAACAGTTCAGATACGGCGGCGATGTATTCTATCTCAGACTTGTCTCTCGAATACGAAGTGGTGACCAACAGAGACCTAGCTATCACCATCAGGAATAAACACAAGGGGTTAATGCAATATCTGTTTGATAAAATCCACTCGCTAGAAGTTAGATCCGTCAACAAATCGGACACGCTTTGGAACGTCAGCGTTAATCAACCCATCAGGAGTCTCAAGGGTATTTTGTTTTTGTTTAAAGATCCCGCGGTCAAAAATCCTCAGCGATTTTACAATCCAAAAATAACCAAAACATCGGTGACCGTAGAAGGTAAACCCAACAACTCTACAGTCAAGGAATGTTTCAGTATCAACACTGGAATGAAATGAACAAGTTCTTTGGAGACAGCGATACCGAAAGCGGGCGCGGAGTAGCTAAAGACTTAAATTTGACGGGTTTTGACCTCGGAGACTACCTAAAAGACAAGTACGGTCTGTGGCTCGATTTTAGAAGTAACGACGACAATTCCGCTCACGGATCCGGTAGGAAACTCGGAGACGGAGGAGGCATCAACATTCAATTTAACAGAGAAGCCGAAAGTCAAGGTGACCTCACGATGTACGTATTTTTAGTCATGGATGCTCAATTGAACTTGGAAGACGGGAATTTTAAATCTCTGTTAAGTTAAAATGACACAACCGCATTGCGCTTTAATCGTCGGCAAAACAAATTCGGGTAAAACCAAATGGATTTTGGATCTGTTAGAGTCACACTATAAAAATACATTTGAAGCGATAGTCATCATTTGCCCTACCATATTTAAAAACAAAACGTACATCGAAAGAAAGTGGATTCAAGCAGATCCCGAGGTATACCTCTGCGATCCGGAATTGTACAAGATGACGCTCAACGAAGCGATCGATTTTTACAGGAAAATATTTGAAGGTGTTGCCACGTTGTTTATCGTGGACGATTGCTCTTCGGATCAAGAGATTAAATATCGTAAAAAGACGTGCGCGCTAAGCAAGATGGCATTTAGCGGAAGACACGTAAATCATGGCTGTTGGTTACTGACCCAAAAGTACAACAGCGTTTTAAAAGATTATAGAGAAAACACGGCTTGGTTGGCGTTATTTTGATCAAGCGTTAGACGAAAATGACGTCGTTCCCATTGAAGAACGAGATTATATAAAACGACGTTTGAGAGATGTGAAATATAGTAAATTGGTCGTATACACCGAACCTCCAGTTAGTTACGAGCTACTTGAGTAGATTAATAACCTAACTGCTTAACTAAATTAAGCTAGGTGCTTAACTAAATTAAGCTAGGTGCTTAACTAAATTAAGCTAGGTGCTCAAGTTAAATTACCTAGCTGCTTAACTAATAGGACCTAGCTTAGTAGCAACCTATTTAACAAGCTTCACATGTATTACAATATGTTAATCAACAAACGTCAACAAAATACATTTTGTTGTAAG
>CM057148.1:33331293-33333793 GCA_029964075.1 Patiria pectinifera
GGCCGGCCCCCGATGGTTCCCCGTGGGCCTTGCGGACAGGCACGGTGGGTAGGGCCCGTCGGACTTCTGAAAAAAAAAAAGTCCGAGAGCAGGGGAGGAGCGGGAATTGCAGAACGGTCCCCCGAGGGTCCCCCGTGGGCCTTGCGGACAGGCACGGTGGGTAGGGCGGCCGGCCGGGACTCGGAGTTGGATCCCGAGCATCAACCCCAGCCCTACCCCGAGCATAACAGACGGGACCGGAGAGTGCGGAACGGCCCGCCGAGAGTCCCCCGTGGGCCTTGCGGACAGGCACGGTGGGTCGGGCCCGTCGGACTTCTGAAAAAAAAAAGTCCGAGAGCAGGGGAGGACCGGGAATTGCAGAACGGTCCCCCGTGAGTTCCCCTTGGGCCTTGCGGACAGGCACGGTGGGTAGGGCGGCCGGCCGGGACTCGGAGTTGGATCCCGAGCATCAACCCCAGCCCTACCCCGAGCATAACAGACGGGACCGGGACTTGCGGAACGGCCCGCCGAGAGTCCCCCGTGGGCCTTGCGGACAGGCACGGTGGGTAGGGCCTGTCGGACTTCTGAAAAAAAAAGTCCGAGAGCAGGGCAGGAGCGGGAATTGCAGAACGGTCCCCCGAGGGTCCCCCGTGGGCCTTGCGGACAGGCACGGTGGGTAGGGCGGCCGGCCGGGACTCGGAGTTGGATCCCGAGCATCAACCCCAGCCCTACCCCGAGCATAACAGACGGGACCGGGACTTGCGGAACGGCCCGCCGAGAGTCCCCCGTGGGCCTTGCGGACAGGCACGGTGGGTAGGGCCTGTCGGACTTCTGAAAAAAAAAAGTCCGAGAGCAGGGCAGGAGCGGGAATTGCAGAACGGTCCCCCGAGGGTCCCCCGTGGGCCTTGCGGACAGGCACGGTGGGTAGGGCGGTCGGCCGGGACTCGGAGTTGGATCCCGAGCATCAACCCCAGCCCTACCCCGAGCATAACAGACGGGACCGGGACTTGCGGAACGGCCCGCCGAGAGTCCCCCGTGGGCCTTGCGGACAGGCACGGTGGGTAGGGCCTGTCGGACTTCTGAAAAAAAAGTCCGAGAGCAGGGCAGGAGCGGGAATTGCAGAACGGTCCCCCGTGAGTTCCCCTTGGGCCTTGCGGACAGGCACGGTGGGTGGGTAGGGCGGCCGGGACTCGGAGTTGGATCCCGAGCATCAACCCCAGCCCTACCCCGAGCATAACAGACGGGACCGGGACTTGCGGAACGGCCCGCCGAGAGTCCCCCGTGGGCCTTGCGGACAGGCACGGTGGGTAGGGCCTGTCGGACTTCTGAAAAAAAAAGTCCGAGAGCAGGGCAGGAGCGGGAATTGCAGAACGGTCCCCCGAGGGTCCCCCGTGGGCCTTGCGGACAGGCACGGTGGGTAGGGCGGCCGGCCGGGACTCGGAGTTGGATCCCGAGCATCAACCCCAGCCCTACCCCGAGCATAACAGACGGGACCGGAGAGTGCGGAACGGCCCGCCGAGAGTCCCCCGTGAGCCTTGCGGACAGGCACGGTGGGTTACTGCCGCTCGGACTTCTGAAAAAAAAAGTCCGAAAACAGGCGGGACCGGGAATTGCGGAACGGCCCCCCGATAGTCCCCCGTGGGCCTTGCGGCTGGGCACGGTGGGGAACCGTCCCTCGGACTTCTGAAAAAAAAGTCCGAGAACATCAAATTCACCGGACGGGGCCGAGACTTCCGGTGGGTCTTTTGGGCGTTTTGGACGGCCAAGCAAGTCGCCCCCAAAAGGCGACATTTCTACGGATTGGGTCGAGTCCGAGAACGGGCGCCGGAGTCCCGGTCGTGGGCAAATCGCGCCGTTCGACCCATGCGACCAACTCGCCCCAAACTCGACAGCCGATTTAAGAAATTTTTTCTACACAACCCTATGGCAGAGCCCCAAATAGAGGCAATCGCCATGATGTGCCTATATATAAGGGGGTGGTGGTCCAGAGCTGTGCACACAATATATGGAGCGGGCCACCACAGCGGCAATCCCCTGTGTCCGACCCACGAGAGGCACTAGACGGGCTCGGTAAGGTGGGTCGGGCCGGATTTTTTGGAGGAGAAGTCCAGAGTGTGCACGGCGTGGGGGGCCGGCCGCCGAGAGTCCCCGGTGGGTCAGGCGGCGGGGCACGGTGGGTCGGGTGCCCTCGGACTTTTTGGCAGGCGAGTTTGAGGCGGGGCCGGTCGTGGCGGGCCGGCCCCCGAGAGTTTCCCGTGGGCCTTGCGGCGAGGCACGGCGGGTCGGGTCCCCTCGGACTTTTTTTGGCAGGCGAGTCCGAAGCGTTTGAGGCGGGGCCGGTCGTGGCGGGCCGGCCCCCCTAGAGTTTCCCGTGGGCCTTGCGGCGAGGCACGGTGGGTCGGGTCCCCTCGGACTTTTTTGGCAGGCGAGTCCGAAGCGTTTGAGGCGGGGCCGGTCGTGGCGGGCCGGCCCCCCAGAGTTTCCCGTGGGCCTTGCGGCGAGGCACGGTGGGTCGGGTCCC
>CM057148.1:33352793-33354285 GCA_029964075.1 Patiria pectinifera
AAAGTCCGAGGGGACCCGACCCACCGTGCCTCGCCGCAAGACCCACGGGAGACTCTCGGGGGCCGGCCCGCCACGACCGGCCCCGCCTCGAACGCTTCGGACTTCCCTGCAAAAAAAGTCCGAGGGGGCCCCGACCCGCCGTGCCTCGCCGCAAGGCCCACGGGAAACTCTCGGGGGCCGGCCCGCCACGACCGGCCCCGCCTCAAACTCGCCTGCCAAAAAGTCCGAGGGCACCCGACCCACCGTGCCCCGCCGCCTGACCCACCGGGGACTCTCGGCGGCCGGCCCCCCACGCCGTGCACACTCTGGACTTCTCCTCCAAAAAATCCGGCCCGACCCACCTTACCGAGCCCGTCTAGTGCCTCTCGTGGGTCGGACACAGGGGATTGCCGCTGTGGTGGCCCGCTCCATATATTGTGTGCACAGCTCTGGACCACCACCCCCTTATATATAGGCACATCATGGCGATTGCCTCTATTTGGGGCTCTGCCATAGGGTTGTGTAGAAAAAATTTCTTAAATCGGCTGTCGAGTTTGGGGCGAGTTGGTCGCATGGGTCGAACGGCGCGATTTGCCCACGACCGGGACTCCGGCGCCCGTTCTCGGACTCGACCCAATCCGTAGAAATGTCGCCTTTTGGGGGCGACTTGCTTGGCCGTCCAAAACGCCCAAAAGACCCACCGGAAGTCTCGGCCCCGTCCGGTGAATTTGATGTTCTCGGACTTTTTTTTCAGAAGTCCGAGGGACGGTTCCCCACCGTGCCCAGCCGCAAGGCCCACGGGGGACTATCGGGGGGCCGTTCCGCAATTCCCGGTCCCGCCTGTTTTCGGACTTTTTTTTTCAGAAGTCCGAGCGGCAGTAACCCACCGTGCCTGTCCGCAAGGCTCACGGGGGACTCTCGGCGGGCCGTTCCGCACTCTCCGGTCCCGTCTGTTATGCTCGGGGTAGGGCTGGGGTTGATGCTCGGGATCCAACTCCGAGTCCGGCCGGCCGCCCTACCCACCGTGCCTGTCCGCAAGGCCCACGGGGGACCCTCGGGGGACCGTTCTGCAATTCCCGGTCCTCCCCTGCTCTCTGACTTTTTTTTTTCAGAAGTCCGAGCGGCAGTAACCCACCGTGCCTGTCCGCAAGGCTCACGGGGGACTCTCGGCGGGCCGTTCCGCACTCTCCGGTCCCGTCTGTTATGCTCGGGGTAGGGCTGGGGTTGATGCTCGGGATCCAACTCCGAGTCCCGGCCGCCCTACCCACCGCGCCTGTCCGCAAGGCCCAAGGGGAACTCACGGGGGACCGTTCTGCAATTCCCGGTCCTCCCCTGCTCTCGGACTTTTTTTTTTCAGAAGTCCGAGCGGCAGTAACCCACCGTGCCTGTCCGCAAGGCTCACGGGGGACTCTCGGCGGGCCGTTCCGCACTCTCCGGTCCCGTCTGTTATGCTCGGGGTAGGGCTGGGGTTGATGCTCGGGATCCAACTCCGAGTCCCGGCCGCCCTACCCAC
>CM057149.1:10464-36464 GCA_029964075.1 Patiria pectinifera
AGTGATATCTTGAGAGGTTGGTTATGAATTGTTCATTTGGTCAATGTTGGTGGGCTAATTCTTTCCATTGGTTAGCAATCAGTGAATCTGTTGGAATTGTTTTTAAGCCAATAAAATAGATGAGATTTTTTTTTTTACATGTAAAAGCTGGGGCGAAGTGGGGATGGGGCGAAGTGGGGATGGGGCGAAGTGGGAATGGGGCGAAGAGGGAATGGGGCGAAGTGGGGATGGGGCGATGTGGGGGCGACGTGGAAATGGGGCGAAGTGTCCGACATTCACTCAGACCCACTACCAACTCGGACCCAAGCACGACCAACTCGGACCCAACAATGACTTAATCATTAGTTTCAGAGATTATATTTATAGGTCATCTTAATGTTACAGTGCTTATATTGTGAAGATATTCGGTAATTATATTGGGGGCAATTCCACACCAAAGTGGACATGACACCAAAAAATTCAAATACATGTGACTTAAACAAATTTGGCATCAAATGAAAGCTAAAAGTCTATATTTTCAAGATTTGAAGTCGGAATTTAATTTTTTTTACATTTCGGTACCAAAAACTAGGATTATGTAATAATCCTGTTTTAATCCTAAAAATGTGATTAATAGTGATATGAAAGTATTCTACCAATAGACACACAAAAATATGTACTAATACCATCAGTTTCTGTCATGAGAAAGTATTGGCCTTGAAAAACTGACTGAAACTTGTTTTTAACATTTTGCGTAATTTGTTTCGCTTCAGTGACTTCTAATATTTCAGCCTTCGAAAATGTCCTTCCGTTACCGAAAAAATACATATTTTTAATTTATTTTTAAAACTTGCAGTATGAATGCATTGAAAGTTATTGTGCAAAGCAAGTTTAGGTAGGCCTTCAATATGACATTATAACTGACACTGCTGTTCTTCTCGTTTTAATTACAATTAATTAAATCCGTCCTTCCGTTACCAAATTGGTAACGGAAGGACGGTAACGGAAGGACAAATCGTATTTTATCAAATGTTACGACATTTGCGCTCATGTTTGAAAAATGAAAATCACTGCAAATACATGCATGTATAATGAGCATTGAAAGGACATTCATGTGACCCACCTTCACAAAAGCGGGATAAGCAGGGCAAGGTGTTTATTACAATTTGAAGGCACAGACATGTACAACATGTACAATGTACATGTACATATATGCCGATGTACCAGTACTTGTACATGTATGGAGTTGTTGCAGAAAATCAAATCATAAAGTTGCTGCCATCAGCATTCATGGACAATAGAGAAAGATACAAATTCTGTGAAGCCATTACAGAAGCAAATTAAGTCAAAATGAGATGGCAGAAAGTATCGGTACTTTGGGGCACTTTCATTCAATTTACATGTGTAAGACATGTGAGATGCAGTCTTTGACAAATTATGCCCAAGTTAACAACTTCAGTTTGGATGTTTATAAATTAATTGTTACTACTCTAAATCATTGTGTAATTTGATTTCAAACATTGATTTTAGAGTTCAATTAAAAGCAACACCTAACTGAAGCCATCAGTTCTACCGGTAGATGTTTTGACCTTAAATGTACATGTAGGCTGGTCGGCCCCCCCCCTTTAGGTAAACCTTTGAACCTACCGGTATTATTATTAAAAGTTGTTGGTGAACATGTAACCAATATACTCAAGAGTTCAAATACTGTGTATTTAAACTGTTAAGGATTGAGGTGATGGTTTTGAAGTCTATTTCTGTAGTAGTCTTGTGTTCGTGAATTATGTGTTTTGGGTTGTTTTCGTTTTTCTTTTGTTATCATTAATTAGCAGGCTTCTATCTTTATCTCAATAGTTTCTTGGGTATAATTATTTATGCCAGGTCTGCATATTGTTGATTTCACATTCAGTTACACATTTAAGCAATTTGTTTCACTTGTATAGTTAGTGTAAATTCACATTTTGTTCATGCTATAATTGAGTAAACCTTTTGTCCTTCCGTTACCGTCCTTCCGTTACCAAATTATAATCTGCTTAAAACGTTGTAATTAAATAACCGAAACACTTAAAGTCAAATGAAAGGCATTATAGTATAGATAAAGCTTCAGGGATTCCATTTCCTACCTTTAAAATATAATTGCCCCATAAAATTCACAGAGTTTTTGCAAAACGCGAGTAAGTTGGAAAACCCTTGTCCGTTTTACCGTCCTTCCGTTACCGACCTCATTAATATTCATAATTCATAAACGGGAGGCATTCATGCCCCCCAAAAGTGTGGAAAATGAAAGAAGCATTATAGCAATACAATTGTGACATTTGTTTGCTGTAACTATGAACAGTGTCTGTGATACACACATTTGAAATTTTGTTTAATGAGTGAAAACGTCCTTCCGTTACCGTGGAATTGCCCTTGGTCAGAATGGGGCTTTAGTTTTGTTGTTTGATTATACTACATTGATTTTGCACTCCTATTACTCATTCACATGAAGAAATGGATATGTGCAATGTTTTCCTTTATCATCTGTTTTTTGTGGGTGTGTGCCAAATAATCAGTGTTGTAGGTCTCGAGACCGGTCTCGAGACCACTTTTTGCTGGTCTTGGTCTCAGTCTCGGAAGCTGTTGTCTCGGTCTTGGTCTCGGTCTTGGTCCCCTTTGGTCTCGATATTTTGGCTGGTCTCGGGTTGAGACCGGCAATATGTAGCTTTTACAGCTTGATCGATTACTTTTTGTTTACTTCGTTCAGTACAATTAATAGTTAAAACATTTGCTAGCCTGTAGATCAAGCTTGTTATATATCGCGGTCGGTTTGGACTCAACAGCACGTTGGAAAGTCTCCAAAGTACATGTAAAGCTGCAGCAGTTCCAGTCACTGAACAATTTGGAACAAGTTCGACATTTATCTGTTGAGTCGGGCACATAAAGCAAAGTATAAACTGTATGCAATAAGGGTCAACCATTTTTGGGGATTGTGTAGTTTAGCCCACCCCTGTGGGCGTCATCACTTGCATTTTGTATTCTGATAATAAATGAGGTGCTTCAAATTAGTTATATTTTCGACCCCACACAATGATCTCTTTAATTTGGGACAGTATTTTGAAGAAAAAATACATTTTTCTACCTGATTTTCCAGCATTGAACTCACACACTCTTACCGGTTACCACTCACTGTTGCCATGAGAGTGTATGATGAGACCCCATTTTCTGGCTGCTCAGTATGAAGTACCCCATTATTCCTCAAAAATTAAAATCCCGTTCAGAAAAAAAATTTAAAATCCATATCTGGCACATACTGGCTACCACCTCACAACTTGTGGGTCTATGTACAAGTCCACATTCTATGACAGAAATTTAAAAATTGATTCAAATTTTTCTAGCTCCCATTTTTTAAAATCAAGTACACAAGTCTTGTTAGAAGTTAAGTCCTATATTTATTTTAGGAAAAAAAGAGGCACAATGTGAAATCAAAATTGCATCTTTAAATATCCGTTAGAAGTCATAGCTGAATCCAAGGGGTGACTGTGGAGTTTAGGATCCGAGTTCCTATAACAGATGAAACATCTACCTTTAACTTTTACTTTTGTCAAGATTGGGTGCAGCCCATTATATTTCTTAAGTATAACTACTTTTTGCTCAAGTAACGTGTCATGTATCAATTTGTCAACACTGCCACTGGTCAAAATTTTGGTCTGTAATCTTTGTGAATAGAAAGGTTACAAGTTTCACCTATAATAACATGTCTTGTTTTTTTATTTTGACTATTGTTATTTATTATCAGCGATCTCGGTCTCGGACCATATTGGTCTCCACCTTGAAGGGGCTGGTCTCGGTCTCGGTCTCGAATCTTCAGGTCTCGGTCTTGGTCTCGGTCTCGGACTATCCGGTCTCAACGACAACACTGCAAATAATATAAACCAAATTAAATCACACTCAATGAAGGATTTCAATATGTCACAAAAATTTTGTTCAGTGAGGAAGTTATTAATTTGAAATAGGCCTTTCATTTCATGTAATTGTTAGTTTTTTTAATTTTTTTTTTTTTACGAATCTGTTTAACTTTTTATACTTTTTTAATTAACTTTTTTTCCCCATGGAACATCATAGTCGAACATACAGACAGCTACCTGTAAGGCCTTGAAGGATAATCTTCCCAGAGCTCCAATACTCCTTTTTGATGATTGACAATTTCAAAATTGTAGGGTATTTAATAAGTTGATCTTTTTTTTAGTTCACATGCTGGCTTTGAGTTTTGTGGTGTTTTTTTTACGAATCTGTGTAACTTACATGGACTTTTTTGATTAACCTTTTTTGTTCAATATGGAACCTTCGTTTTTGTTGCAGTGAATGCAATGGTGTTTATGTGGTTTTTTTTTTAAATACATATACAAATGTACATGTAGAAATTAGAATAGACTTTGCTTTTATACTTTATTTATTTTATTGAATGACTTATAATGTTTACTTATATTTATTGAATTAATCGTGTCATGTTTGAAAGTGTTTATGTTTCAATGTCATACTTTCCAATTTTATTTTTCTATGAAGATCTGTTTTGAATTTATGTGGTTTGAATTGAAAATGAAATGAATTGCTGTTAAATTGAGCAAGATGGCGTGAACAATGTCAAATATGAAAATGAATAATTTCCGAGTTGGTAGTGGGTCCGATCGAGTTGGCGTGAGTCCGAGTTGGTAGTGGGTCCGAGTTGGCCTGGGTCCGAGTTGGCTTGGGTCCGACTTGGTTTGGGTCCGAGTCGGATCGAAACCAGCCAAATTACCACTTAGCCAAATTACTGCTTTGCCCAATTACCACTTCGCCGAAAGTATTTGCTAACACATTATGCTCGCATGCACAAACTCATGGTAATTATAACACCTGACTGGTACTTTATATTAAGTGGTTTTCATACTTGTTGTGTCTTCTATTACCAGGTTTATGTGACATTGTCCTCTCAATTCACTTTGAAAGTGAAGAAGTGGAATTTATAAAATATAAATCATTGACTGTCTGTACATGGTGACCATGTTTTTGGTCGCACACAGTTAATTCTGAAACTTTTTTTTTTCTTTTCAAATCTTCATCCCCTTCAGTACTGTTTCAAGTTGACTATAGAATGAAAAAAGTTGAATCTCATATGAGTTTGGATAGGAAGGGGTAAAACAACCCCAAGTTTTTCATGTAGCTCGTTTTTATGGCTCCATACATACATGTACGTGTCTGTAGGCATTTCTTTATGGTGTAAATCAAGGACACACACATGCAACATCATCAATGAATTGTAAATCGAAGATGAGTTCGATTAGAAAACGTGTACTAAACCAATGAGAGCAGATGCAAAAATGTTCAGAGTATAAACAAAGGAAAGGGAAGAGAAACATTAGAAAATCCTTGATTTACACCATAACAAAATAAACTCTGATATTCAAACAGTACCAACTGCTCATGCTAAGTTTAAGCCATTTCTGATCTATTGCCGAAACCTGTTTCTAGTACCATTCATTCTTGTGGTTATTTATCCACAGGATAAGACGGAAAAGCTTGCTAAGCGTTTACACCTGATGAACCAGCGGTATGAGGCCATGGAGAAGCGACGGAATCTGGAGATAGAAGGTTTCAAGAATGATACCCGAATCTTGAGAAACCGACTCAAGGATGTTGAGAAGCAACTCTACAAGGTGGAGTATTGTCTGTTCATGTCAGTCATGTTGTTAGTTTGCATTTGTTTGTTGCTGTTTTCTACTTTGCTGTGTTGGTCAGCTATAGTGCAGTTCATGCAGATCGTGGTGCGGACACTGCAAACAAGTACCCCAAAGGCTGGGTCATGCTTAGCCCCATATGTGGCCATTTTACTGGACTACCTCCATAAATAAAGGCCACACTTCCACCATGTACAAAAACATGTCGAACTTTAATATTTGTTTTATATAACTGACACATAGATCCTTGTCATTTGATATTTGAACTTTTATTTCAGTATAAAATTGGTTGAAAATGTATTTTTCTCTTCCAAACCACCCCTTCACGAAAATGTTTGAACCCAACGCTGGCTACGTGCAATGCTAAACGCGCACACCAGCATGCATTTGCACACAACTGCGTCATGGAACAAGAATGATCCTAACTGTTCAATAGTATTTCCCATTCCCCATAGGCGAATGGGACTTTTTGAGCCCCGGCGTGAATGGGAGCAATAACGAATGCCATGTGATGTGAGTTCCACCAATCAAATGACAACGATCTGTATGTCGGTTATATAAAGTAAAATGGTGCATTCCATGAAAGGAGCTCTTGACTAAATCAAGAAGCAGATTCTGTTAGTGAAATGTTATGTCACCTTAGTCCATAATGGTGTTGTCAATGAAATCAAGATTGCAAGGAGATCATTGCAGGGATGTAGTCGAGTCCATCACTAGTCCCTGCAAGTCCACCACAAGTCCTCCAACACCAATTTAACTCACAAGCTATTCAAATGAGCTTTGACAAAGGCATCCAGTGTATCTTGTGCCTGGACTTGTGATGGACTCACGAATTTGTGTCTGGACTTGTGGTGGACTTGTAAATGGAATCGACTACATCCCTAGCCCTGGATCATTGTCAGTGCTTTGTAATGTAAATCCTTCTTGTTTTGTTGCCATGCTGAACAGGTGACAGTGGGTGTTGGGGAAGATGGTGATATGTTCATGCTGCATAATATTCATCAGACAGCTAAGAGATCAAAGAAGATGCAGAGTGAGCTACATCAACTCAAGGCTCTGATCTATGGCATGGAAACAGACCTCAGGAATCTCTAGTAATACACACAATCACCCCTCACTGTGTCTCCACATTTGATCAAATGACTTATAACTTTGGGAAGCCTCATTCTCTGTTTGAAGATGCATAGGATCTTTTGATATTTGTGCCTTTTGGGTTTTTTTTTTTGGAAGCAAAAACAAAATTGCTCCAAATCTTAAGTAAGATCCATAACAACTTATGGATCCACATTAGGGCTTACATTCCTCATGAAAACTCTCAAACCATCTGCGTAAAGTGTGGCAACAATTCAATTTAATAAAATGCTATTTGGATATTTGGTGTATGATCAAATATTTGGATATTCGGTATATTTTGCACAACCCTTGTCTAGACTAAGCAATTGCAATTTGTTCAACACTAGTGCAAAAGTATGTTTAGAGATGATTTATTCATGAACATGTATGAATGTTGGTGCTGCTTTAATACCCCACATGTACAATCAGTTACACGTATAATGTGATATGGAAGTAAACAAACCCTGTTAGTTTGGATTTACCAAAGGTGTACTACATGTAACTTGAACTTTTCCAATGATTTGATTTGTACTTGACAGAATCCAACATCTGTTATCATTATCAAGCCCATCAGGTCCTGAAGTGACATACTTCCACAAAGAACCATCAACGCAGGCAATTGTCACACAGAAACACCCACAAAAGAGACATCCACATGCAGGTCAGTGTGTAACACCGCATTGGCAACTCTACCAACGGGGCTGCAGACTCATATTTGTCAATGTCCTTGGCCAAAATTTGTTAATCAATTCCCTCGCCCATCCATGGGCAATTCTACAGAATTATAACCCTGAATGCCAACAATTCTTAATGGCCAAAATGCCACAAAAGAAATATACATATCAATTTGAAGCATATTATCTGTATTTTATTGAAATGTAGTTTATTTAAAAGGGAAGATACAACATCATTGCAAACATCAAAAAACGAAATGATCAAATTATGACGAAATATGTTACTGGACTGTCAATGAATGACAGTCTAAAGCATCCTGTAAAATCGTGGCTCCTGGTGTGCTGACATTTTCAAGAACCCTTGTATTATTCCTACACTGGTCGGCCGAACATCGTTGGAGAAAACTGGCTTTTTTCAAAAACTGCTCCTAACTTTTCATATTTATTCATTCCGCATTTTCTTTGCAATCAATTACGCATCTGTGTAGGGGTACAAGCCTGCTAGACTGATTCTCTGACCTAACTTCCTCAAAGTGTACAAAGTGCTATGTCTCATCTTAAGTGGGGTCAGGGAACCAGACCACAAGAACATGGTTGGATTTCTTAGATTTTCTGGCATTTCAAACCCAAAACGTGAAATAAGTCAGTTTAAAGGGAAGATACAACATTTGCAAATATTACAAAAGGATATGAACAAAGTATCACTAAATACCTTAGTGGATTGTAAGGGAATGACAGCCTAAAGGATCCTGTAAAACCATGGCTCCTGGTGCGCTGACATTTTAAAAAAAAAAATGTTATTTTTCCAACGCTGGTCGGCCGACCAGCAATGTAGAAAACTTTTTTTTTTTTCAAAACTACTCCTAATTTTTCATAATTAGTTATTCTGTGTTTTCTGTGCAATTGATTACACACCTTTGAAGGGGTACAAGCCTACTAGACTGCCTCTCTGATCTTACAATCCCCCAAAGTCTATAAATTCTCCGTTTCATCTTAAATAGGGTCTGTGAACCAGACTACAAGAACATGAATGGTTTTCTTGGTTTTTCCAACATCTACAAGCCCAAAACGTAGAACAAGTCATTTTAACAATATTTGTTAAAACATACTAATCCTCCGAATCCATTTATTTCTGATTATTGCAACAAAAGCAAATGTTGTACATGCCCTTTAACAATATTTTTTATAGCACATTAATCCCCCAGATGCACTTATTTTGAACATTGCAGCAAAAGCAAATGTTGTACATTCCCTAACAAGTTCAACAGTTTGGCTGTTACTTGTAAATGGAAAATCAATTGATGACAATACAAAAAATTGATTTGTCTGAGTACGTCCGGTGTTTTGAGCCAATTTCTACTACAGCAACAAAGTTGGATGAATAATTTCTTCTTTGACTCATCAAAGTAACTAGTGACTAACTGATATGTTTTATCAGAATTAAAATCCACCCCGTGATTATAACTACAATTACATACACTGTTGAATTGCCCAAAATGTACGTCTGACACTGCGGAACTGCCCCCATTTGAACATTATTAAGAGTAAACCTAGTCAGGTTCCCTTGTATTGGGTATTTTAAGTGTCAACAGTTCTTCAAGTTATCCTAAATGTCTCATCCTTTTCCAAACAAGCAAACAACTCAAGGAATGCCATGGATAAGGCAGTTCGGTATTTCAACTGCTTATGTGCACAACGATATGGGTCACGGGCCATTCGGGATAGTAGAACGATCAAAGGCGCATGAATGCGGGTGCGCGACGCTTGTGTGTAAATTACCACCAGAGTGGTCGTGCGCGTAACATCGCCTAACATCGTGTCAGCGATGTTATCCCAAATGACCTCAGGTCATTGAAATATAGAACTGGTTTATTACAATGAATTACAGTCGGGCATTAGAAGACTTTTGACCCAACTTTGAACATTGCATTTTATTCTGGCAAACAATTATATATCTGCACACACTGTCCATCAGATTTCAAAGGTATATGAAGGTGTAACCTGACACCAATTTCCAAGATGTCTCATGTTTTCTTCTTACTTGCCTGTCTGGGTTTTTTTTTCCAGAGGGTGAAATATTGGGTTTAAAAGCCAAAGTGCCAAGCAGACCACAGAACAACAGAACACGGAGGAATGCACAACACAGAGTTACTGCTAACACAAAAGGTAGGTAGAGATTACATACCGGTATGGTTGAGGCAAAGGGTGGTTGATAAAACATTGCAAAGCCAACACTCCTCAGATCTCATACCAACCATATCAGGCCCATTTTAAGTATTTGTGGGTCAGATAAACTAGTGGATCATAGTATTAATACAATGTATGTCAAATCAGGTTTTGCCCTTCATTGATGTATAAACGCTGAATACTCGGTGTGTTACCTCCTGAGTAAAAGTTGGAAAAAATCACTTGGTTGGGACTCGAACCCACAACCTCCTGCTTTCTAGTGCAGATGTTTTACCACTTGACCACTGAGCAAATGGGATCGGTTGGCTGGCTCGAATCTGATGTATTGGTACATGGCAGCGGGCACCGCATTAACTATTTACAAGGTCTATGGGATTTTTTTTTTAAGCATTAATATGGTTAAGGTTTGTGACTCGTGATCAGAGGGTCAGGGGTCCGAATCTAGTTGCCAGCTATATGTGTGTCCTTTGGCAAGCCACTTCACCCCCACTTGCCTCTCTCCACCCAGGAGTATAAATGGGTACCGATATTAGCTGGGAAGTAACCTGCAATGGACTGGCATCCTATCCAGGCAGGATAAAATATCCTCGGTCATTTCATGCCTTTGAAACCGGAGATGTATTGGCTCATGACAGACTTTACTTACTTTCATAGTATTAATAGTAAATATATATATCTGTTGCAGCTTTTGGTAGGTGTGTTGATAATTCCTTGATCAGCTGATGAAATTACCTGTAGTTACTCCCCTGAGAAGTGAGTTTGGCAAAAAAAACGCCTCATCATACCTTGAACTTTCCAAGATTAGTTACATACGTTATCCCAGTAAAGTTGCTTCAATCACGATAATTGATCAGATCATCTCCAAAATGGTGGTTTCTTTTGTCCGAGTCTGTACCAGCAGGTTGATCCTGTTACCATCCATCAATATTTTTCAATCCTCATTTCAGTCCAACAGCGCCCAGCCCAAAGCTGTCCATCCTGATTCAGACCAGCAGCAGGCAGAGCCAGAGAGCCTGTTGCTACAGATTGAAGCTCTACAATCTCAGATGAAGGAACAAGCTGAGCTATCTAGAGAGCAGACGGAAGCCTTGCTGGAGGACCGTAGGGTCAGGATGGAAGAGATGCAGACTGTGATTGAGAGAGATCGCTCCAAGATTTACTCCTCAATGAAAAGTAGGAACTCCCTTCATTGATTCCTTATAATCTTAAATGAACTTGACAAAGGTGCCCAGTGGCAAAGCTAATGATAGGGGAGGAGGATGAGGGGCATGGACCCCTCTGCTCAAAGACTGCCTCCTGCCTCCTACTAGAAACTGAGGTCCCTTTAGGGCCCTCCAGCAACTTGGACCCCAGTTACATCCTTGAAGGTACCAATAAAGATAAATAAACATGTGTGCAGTTTGGACAACGGGCAGGGGTTTCAAATAGATTATATTACCTGGTGTTTGTGTTGTCGCATGAATTGGCAAAACATTTCTAAATATGTGGAGTGCCCTGGCCTCATGGTCTGGAGCATTGAACTCGTGGTCTGCGGGTAATTCTACAGGTTGTGGGTTCGAGTCCAGCCTGGGGTTATGGTGCATGTTCCCTTGGGCAAGACACTTTGTCACTCATTGCTTCTCCCCACCCAGGAGTAAATGGGTACCTGTGAGAACAGAGATCGCAATTGTGATTGATTTTAGCTACCTTGCGCCGAAATGACTACACCGAGCTGTATGGGCTTTATTCAGGAGTCGATTATATTTAATTGAAAGCGAGGTAAAATCTTCATTTTTGGAACTTGCAAAGAGAAATTAATGCAGTGACATAAAATTAATTACAAATTAATACCAGTCTGCTTTAATGAAAATTTAAATTTGTTGTTAAACATACCCTAATGTTTTTAAGCCACATTTAAAATAAAAATTGAAAGTGAGGCTAGAGTGCAAAAATAGTCTGGCACCATCCTATTCAATAGTTTATAAAATACTGTCAGGGAACATGACTAAAATGACTTCCTCGTGAATAAAATCCATATTTCACAGGAAGCTGAGATTGTATTTGCAATGTTTCATTGGCCCAATGATCAGGGGTAATAATAATAAAAAGCACTTTGATCTTAGTTATTTTAGAAACCACAGTCTTTCCACACTAGTATATTGGCAACACATCTTGCCAAAATAACATGGAGGCATATGCAGTGTGTGCTTGCTGAAATTACATGGGTCAATTGACTAATAAAACCAAATTAGGTTTTGTCCTTCACCGACGTATAAACACTGTATACTCAGTGTGTTTCCTCCCGAGTGAAAGGTGGAAAAAAAATCACTTGTGGGACTCGAACCCACAACCTCCTGCTGTCTATTGCAGATGTCTTACCATCTTATGAATAGTTAATGTAGTACCCGCTGCTATGTACATCAGAATCGAACCAGCCAACTGATCCCGTTAGCTCGGTGGTCAAGTGGTAAGACATCTGCACTAGAAAGCGGGAGGTCATGGGTTCGACCGGAGTAATTTTTTTCAACTTTCACTCGGGAGGTAACACAGAGAGTATACAGTGTTTATATGTCGGTGAAGGGCAAAAGCTAATTTGATTTACATCACCCCGACGCAAAATGAATCTTATGAATGACTTATAAGACACTTACCTTTCTTTAAACAAAAGAATAGAATAGAGAGAATAGAATAGAGTAGAATGTGTATCCTTTATTCAGCTACCTTGTTCAACCATCATACATCACTTGTCATGGACATTCTTCTGTTAATAGGTTACATCGTACACAGCAGATGTTGTATGACAGCACTATTAAAAAGGACTATCTAGAGCTGAAGTATGAAGGACGATCTCAGGAGCGAGTCTGGATGGCAGAGAAGGACCGTCTACTACAGGAGCTGGATCGATGTAAGGAACAACTAGATGTCTCCAAAGATGACGTCTTAGTCATCTCAGATCATGCACTGGAAGAGAGGCAAACACAGAACTCGGAAATTGAGGTGGGCATTATTGAGAAGCTTCCTGCACAAAGAAATCATTTCAAGTTAAATACAATACAATAATGATCATTTTCAAGCAAATTCGTTTGAATTGCTTTAAAAAAAGAACTAACTTTTCCATTCAGAAATCTTTTTTTTTCAAAAGTTAGCAAAACAAAAGAATCTTGTTACAAAGTCACAACTGAATGGCCCTCTCAAAAGCTGCAATCAAACTATTGGGGGTAATCGCATATAAGGAGCATTTTGGACTTTGGCAGATCTACTTTATTCAGTGTTGTACAAATGATACTGAATGATTGCAACGTGGTGGTTTTAGTCTGACGATCTCTTCCATGCAAAATCTTGAGGAAGGCGAGGAGAGCATAGAAGACAAATTTCACCGGCGGTTGTTGTACGAATCAGACGGCAGGCCTAATGCCAAACTTTTTCCAGTTCCACCTACCATGCGTTAGTGGAGTTGTTGTCTTGGACTTTTTCCTTGACTTTCTCCGTGTTCTCAAGTAAGATGAGAATTTCTTTAATTACGAGTCAAAAACTCCAACCCTAATTCGGGCTTTTTAATCTTATGGAAACACTGAACATTTTTCACATCGTAAAATTTCATTTGGATCTACATGTACATGTAAAAGAAAAAGGAGGCGATGTCCAGAAATTGAACACGAAGTTTATTGTACATATAGTACGTATGTGTACTTGCGGCGCAGCCCAGATTTCGGACACAGAATTTTGGTCGGCCAGTTTTTCAGATTTTTTTCCCATAGGCCAGTTTCATCCCTGTATGGTCTGTGACTTGAAACATAGATGAGTTTGTGAACAGAACGGGACCAAAAAAACACAGAACCGGGCCTGCGGATCTCGATTTCAAATCAAAAGTTGCTGAATCATGTTGCTGAATCATGTTTTGAATTGGGCCTGAATAACCCATTTGCGAGTAACGTATACCCTTTGGGATTTACATTTGAAAAACGTCTGGTACAATGACTTGCTCAGAATGCTTGGCACATTTTAACTGTGAATTCGCCAGACCAAAGACACTGTTGCAAGCTCTTGCATAGTTACGTAAGAGACGCTCAGCACCAATACATCGTTCACAATGGGTGAGAATGGCACAAAGACACCAGACCATGCTGGAGCTGGGCGTTGCTAGCATAAGGCTTGCCCCGAATCACGTGATATAGTAACAGTCTCTTTGGTCGGGAGAATGCTAGGTTAAAACGGGCAAAGCATTGTATTAAGTCAGCGTTCCAGATTTTATTCAAATTTAACACGCAAATGACTTATTGAGACACATTCTCATTGAGCCGATTGCAGCTACGCGGTGTCACGCACTGATACGATGAATTCAGGCAACTGCGCGCACTCTTGCCTCGTGTCCGCGCTTGTGCGTGCTTCGCCAAATAAAAAAGCGAACTACTAACAGAAATTTCCAACGATGCGTCTGAAGACCTTCTTTTGTTGATTTCTTCAAAATGACAGCATGTCAGAAAGAATAATTTCAGAGGGAATTTAGTACTGTCTTCCAACCAAGTATGTTTTTCAACGATAATTACTTCAGTTACTTTTTGGATAGCTGCAAATGATGGACTGTAGCTTTAAATGACTAGAGACTTAACTTACTGTTCAGAATGTACACTGCTGGGTGCGTCCATTTTTGTGCACAAACCTATGGAGAGCTCAGAATTTTGCACTGCTTTTGGGCAATTCCACGGTAACGGAAGGACGTTTTCGCTCATTAAATAAAATTTCAAATGTGCCTATCACAGCCACTGTTATTAGTTACAGCAAGCAAATGTCACAATGGTATTGCTATAATGCTACCTTCAATTTCCACACTTTTGGGGGGCATGCATACCTCTCGTTAATGAATTATGAATATTAATGAGGTCGGTAACGGAAGGACGGTAAAACGGACAAGGGTTTTCCAACTTACACGCATTTTGCATAAACTCTGAATTTTATGGGGCAATTATATTTCAAAGGTTGGAAATGGAATCCCTGCAGCTTTATCTATACTATACCACCTTTCATTTGACTTTAAGTGTTTCGGTGATATAATTACAATGTCTTAAGCGAATTATAATTTGGTAGCTGAAGGAAGGTAACGGAAGGACAAAAGGTTTACTCAATTATAGCATGAATAAAATGTGAATTTACACTAATTATACAAGTGAAATAAATTGCTGAAATGTGTAACTGAATGTGAAATCAACAATATGCAGACCTGGCATAAATAATTATACCCAAGAAACCATTGAGATAAAGATAGAAGCCTGCTAATTAATGATAACAAATGAAAAATGAAACAACCAAAAACACGTAATTCACGAACACAAGACAACTACAGAAATGGACTTCAAACCCATCACCTTAATCCTTAAAAGTGTTAAATACACAGTATTTGAGCACTTGAGTATATTGGTTACATGTTCACCAACAACTTTTAATAATAACACCAGTAGGTTTAGTGGTTTACCTAAAGGGTGGGGGGCGACCAGCTAACATGTACATTAAAAACATCTACAGGTAGAACTGATGGCTTCAGAATCATTGTACTTTAAAAAAAAATGTTTTAGGTGTTGCTTTTAATTGAACTCTAAATTCAGTGTTTGAAATCAAATTATAATGATTTAGAGTATTAACAATAATTAACTTATAAACATCCAGCCTGAAGTTGTTAACTTAATTGGTCAAAAATTGCACCTCACATGTCTTACACATGTAAATTGTATGAAAGTGCCCAATAGCACTGGTACTTTCTGCCATCTCATTTTTGACTTAATTTGCTTCTGGAATGGCTTCACAGAAATTGTATCTTTCTCTATTGTCCATGAATGGTGATAGCAGCAATTTAATGATTTGATTTTCTGCAACAACCCCATACATGTATGAGTACCGGTACATTGTCATACATGTACATTGTACATGTACATGTTTTACATATGCCTGTGCCATCCTTTGTAATGAACATCTTGCCCTGCTCATACCAGCTTTGTGAAGGTGGGTCACATGAATGTACTTTCAATGCGCATTATACATGCATGTAGTTGCAGTGATTTTCATTTTTCAAACATGAGCACAAATGTCGTAACATTTGATAAAAATAACGTTTGTCCTTCCGTTACCGTTGGTAACGGAAGGACGGGATTTAATTAATTGTAATTAAAAAATGATACGTACAGCAGTGTCAGTTATAATGTCATATTGAAGGCCTACCTAAACTTGCTTTGCACAAAAACTTTCATTGCATTCATACTGCAAGTTTTGAAAATAAATTAAAAATATGTATTTTTTTGGTAACGGAAGGACATTTTTGAAGGCTGAAATATTAGAAGTCACTGAAGCAAAACAAATTACGCAAAACGTAAAAAAAAAATTCCAGTCAGTTTTTCATGACCTATACTTTCTCATGACAGAAACTGATGGCATGAGTACATATTTGTGTGTGTGTATTGGTAGAATACTTTCATATTACTATTTATCACATTTTTTGGATTAAAACAGGATTATTATGTAATCCTATATTGTTGGTACCAAAATGTATCAAAAATAGAATTCCGACTTCAAATTCCCTTCAGTGGATTGTTCTGATTGCTATCGAAAAGTGAACAAAATAAACTCTGATATTCAAACAGTACCAACTGCTCATGCGAAGTTTAAGCCATTTCTGATCTATTGCCGAAACCTGTTTCTAGTACCATTCATTCTTGTGGTTATTTATCCACAGGATAAGACGGAAAAGCTTGCTAAGCGTTTACACCTGATGAACCAGCGGTATGAGGCCATGGAGAAGCGACGGAATCTGGAGATAGAAGGTTTCAAGAATGATACCCGAATCTTGAGAAACCGACTCAAGGATGTTGAGAAGCAACTCTACAAGGTGGAGTATTGTCTGTTCATGTCAGTCATGTTGTTAGTTTGCATTTGTTTGTTGCTGTTTTCTACTTTTCTATGTTGGTCAGCTATAGTGCAGTTCATGCAGATCGTGGTGCGGACACTGCAAACAAGTACCCCAAAGGCTGGTTCATGCTTAGCCCCATATGTGGCCATTTTACTGGACTACCTCCATAAATAAAGGCCACACTTCCACCATGTACAAAAACATGTCGAACTTTTATATTTGTTTTATATAACTGACACATAGATCCTTGTCATTTGATATTTGAACTTTTATTTCAATATAAAATTGGTTGAAAATGTATTTTTCTATCAAAAAAAACCCTTTCACGAAAATGTTTGAACCCAACGCTGGCTACGTGCAATGCTAAATGCGCACACCAGCATGCATACACACAACTGCGTCCTGGAATAAGAATTATCCTAACTGTTCAATAGTATTTCCCATTCCCCATAGGCGAATGGGACTTTTGAGCCCCGGCGTGAATGGGAGCAATAACGAATGCCACGTGATGTGAGTTCCACCAATCAAATGACAACGATCTGTATGTCGGTTATATAAAGTAAAATGGTGCATTCCATGAAAGGTGCTCTTGACTAAATCAAGAAGCAGATTCTGTTAGTGAGATGTTATGTCATCTTAGTCCATAATGATGTTGTCAATGAAATCAAGATTGCAAGGAGATCATTGCAGGGATGTAGTCGAGTCCATCACTAGTCCCTGCAAGTCCACCACAAGTCCTCCAACACCAATTTAACTCACAAGCTATTCAAATGAGCTTTGACAAAGGCATCCAGTGTATCTTGTGCCTGGACTTGTGATGGACTCACGAATTACTTGTGTCTGGACTTGTGGTGGACTTGTAAATGGAATCGACTACATCCCTAGCCCTGGATCATTGTCAGTGCTTTGTAATGTAAATCCTTCTTGTTTTGTTGCCATGCTGAACAGGTGACAGTGGGTGTTGGGGAAGATGGTGATATGTTCATGCTGCATAATATTCATCAGACAGCTAAGAGATCAAAGAAGATGCAGAGTGAGCTACATCAACTCAAGGCTCTGATCTATGGCATGGAAACAGACCTCAGGAATCTCTAGTAATACACACAATCACCCTTCACTGTGTCTCCACATTTGATCAAATGACTTAAACTTTGGGAAGCCTCATTCTCTGTTTGAAGATGCATAGGATCTTTTGATATTAGTGCCTTTTGGGTTTGTTTTTTTTGGAAGCAAAAACAAAATTGCTCAAAATCTTAAGTTAGATCCATAACAACTTACCTGTTGAAGTTATAGCTGAGTGGATACTGTAATCTTGAGAATACATGGAAACCTTATCAAACTTTCAATCAAATTGGACATAGGACTTTGTTGCTATTGTCTTTCCCACCAAGGCCTATGCATAAACATTTTATTGTGCCCAGTGAATGGAAAAAGTGAACCTTTTTGCCACCCTGGGTCAAAAATCTGATATTCACAAGAACAGTGCATGTATGTCTGATGTTATTAGTAATTGACTTGTCTGACAACTTAAGATTAGAAACAGTTGGAGGAGATCCTATAAATCCGCCGATGCTAGCATGCTGATAGTTCAGCTGCTGTATTCGCTGTCCTTGTGAACGATTTCAAACATTTAGAGAAAAAGGCTCCTTTTTGTTCATGTGCTACGTGAGAACTGATGTCACTTTGTCACTTTAGTTCTGCGGTTGTTCTGCGTAGAATAGTAACAGTACTAACATAACAATGCCCACATGTACAGGTACTTTGGTTACTTAAAACTGGAGAGAGTTTGTTGTATTTGTTATCTCACAGGAACCTTGACATGAAAAGGCTCCATTATATTGTGGGGGCAATGTATACTGCCAAAATAGTCAATGTTTTGAAATTGAATCTGTTTAAAATGGAGGCAATAACTACTGAAATTGCATGCCAGTATGTTCCGATGTTATTGAAGTAATGCTTGTGCAGCTCACATATGGGTTTATTGTGCACAGCAAAGACTTCTCAAATGCGATACTTTGGGTACACTATGGTAAGGCCCAAGGAGGACACAGAGTGGACATCGCTTTTCTGCTGTCAGAAGAGCAGATAACAGAAGTATGGCCATTGTCCGACAATACATTTTTCATTTTGTAACTTTGTGATGTGGAAGCTCTTCCAGGGGGAACGCCTAAAAAAACCTGTTAACCTACACTCAAAGGAAAATGAAACGGTGCTTATTTTTCTCAGAAGCACCATTTCATTTTCCTTTTAGCCAAAAGCAGAATACAAATGGTAGTTACCAAAGGTTCGTTTGGCTTTTCTGGTTCTAAGAAATGAGAAAAGCAAGAAACAAAAATATACTTTTTGGGTAGCACAAAAGCAGGAAATGGAAACGTCAGAAACGGTTTGATCTGATTTTTGAACAAGAGAAAAGCAGATGTCCACTTGTTCTCCCTCCAGCAAGGGAGGAAAAGCAAAATCTGCATTTCAGGTATCATAAAAGCACTACAGTGGATTTTATTAAACAGTAAATTCTGCATTTATGGTAGCACAAAGGCGGGAAAGCAGAACAAAATGAACCATTGAAAAAATACTCAATCTACTATTCTGACAGCAGAAACGCAGATGTCCACGTTTTGTCCTCAATGAGTACATGAACAGTCCTGTTCATTTCAGAATGGTAAATAGTGCCCTCTTCTCACCATCTAGTTTGCAAGTTGTCCTTCAATACCCATTTGTTGTTCCAAACATCTGTGTCAAGCTTGTTATTCCAATTAACTATGCACAAAAAGTACATGTATTAGGGTCATGTCCTGCATGTTGTTCTAATGTAGGAGAGATGTACAAAGTAGTGTATGCAATGAAGTCACATGTATTTTACCATACAATCTTATATTGGTGTCCAATATCAATAGGTCTCATTCAAATGACGTCAATTCCTACAGACCAGCCACATGCATCAACATTTTGAGCATCAACTGAATAACGCACATCGGCTGTGTCGTATTTCAAACACATTTCAAGCAAGAAGCGCGTGTGTTTGGAACATTTTTAACACTGCGCAATGCGTGCTTGATTGCGTAAAATACGCAATCAAGAGATGACCGTCATTGAGTGAGCCCTATAGAACGCTTGCAGATGCGTTCGATAGTCGACGCGCGAAGGCGCGCGGCGCCATGTTGTGGGACAGGCGTATATATCTATCCATGCACATTTTGTCCCATAACATGGCGTCGTGCACCTTCGCGCGTCAATTATCGATCGCGTCTGCAAGCGGTCTATTGATATGCTTGGCAGTAAGGATTGAACAGAGAGATTATTTTATGCAAGTGTTAATAGCTTTTGGAATTTTTGCAGTGAAATACTTTTTAAAATAAGTTGGCTATTTTAAGGACTTTGTTTTTATGGTGAAGGATTTTGGAATTAAATGTAGAATATTAAAAGGATCTATGCAAGCTTTCAGAACAAATTTGTGATTGGCATTCAAGCGCTTTATTTTGTGTGTTCCATGAGTGTGTCCATGTGTTCCGTGCACGCTGTCGTCACGTTTCAGCTTTCATCTACCACATACGTACGTGCAGCAAGCGTCTTGGGTTGTGTGGTGCAGTGTGGCCCATTATGGGATAATAACACTGTTGTTGCCATCAGGCATGCAATTTTTCCTTGGATCTGCTGATTTCCTTCTTTCTTTTCTTCTCATGAATGCCATTACAATTTTTGAAAAATACTGTACAAAGGCTTGTGTGGTTTGGAATTTCCTCCTTGTTTGTCAATTCTGAGTTGCATGCCTGTTTCATGTATCAACCTATCAGTATAAGAATTCAAATTTGGTTGAAGATAAGCACATATGTACAACATACATGTCTGTTAGTTTGTTACACACAGTGCCACAGTGTTGAATGTTTTGACCAATCAAGAAATCACTAATAGAAGCCACAGTTGAGCCAATACCAGGCATGTATGCACGAGGGGGTAAAGACACCAGACCAACATATAATTGGGTAAGACTTGCAGTTTGACAAACTCAAGGAAGGGGGGGGGGCTTGATTTCATTAGTCTCTGGATGGCACTATTATGTCATTTTTATTCAGTTGAAGCATCATGGTTGCAGGTAATCATTTAAAGGCAGTGGTGAAAGTAATAGATGAGCCAAATTACTTCACAAAAATATTCAGCAAAAATGTGGATTTTATTTCTGTGTGTGTGTGTGTGGGGTGGGGGTGGGGGTTGGTTTGCATATACAGATCTTGATGCCCCCACAAGCCTGTCGAGGTACCAACCTCATAAATATTGCCAAATTGCCTATCCCTAATCTATACAATTCAATGTCATGAATGTCAACTGATCAATCTCATGAGCTTCAACTTGACACAATGTACATAGACCTTCCCAAGACTAGACTGGGGCAACTACCATTGAGCTCTTAATTATACAAATATCAGCTGCTTCAAGTTGAGTGGTAAAACTAGCCTCCTGGGTAGTCCGCGGATCAAACGATCATGTTTACACAGCCTCACTACGAATGTCTGATATATCCGAACATGCAAATTGTATGCGACCCCACGGGCCAGCCAATCAAAGTTGAGTTTAGATATGTTGACACTAGGGCTGGTTGACCTACGAAAGTTGACCCATGTAAAGGGACATAACATGAAATAGCTAGATGGGCGTTTCGAGAAAAAAAGTGTAGTAAAATTGTTGAACAAAATTGTAAGAAATCTATACGTTTAACTTCCTTTGACTTTTGGACCAAAAGTTTAGATTTTTTGACCGAAGAGGTATTTATGAATGGAAATAAATATGTGCTTGGCCGGTATTCTACACATTGTTTAAGACCGGTTGAGTCTGGATGCTGATAACGACCCTTGCCTTAGGCTCCGGTCAGTATCATCATCCAGACTCCAAGCCGGTGTTGAATAGTGTTTAATATCGACCAACAAGCAAACACATTTATTCCCTCATTGAAAAGATTACGATTTCAACTCGAGTCTTTTCTAGTTGAGTCTCAATGACAACAAAAATAATAGAGATATTAAACGCACAAGTGCAAGTCTCACATAATGTTATTTCACTCTTAGGGCCACTGGACATAACATACTAGTAGTACATACGTTACAGAATTCATATATTACATGTACATGCACTCTGTGAAAAGCAAGTCACAATGTGCAACATAAATTGTACCAGACAATATTCAAACAATCACTCGTTCACTTTTAAAAAGCACATTGTTTGTACTCAGAACCTCTATCTTGACCGAAGAAAATAGACTTAAAACAACTAAATTACTGAACAGTTATCACAGCATCCATGCATGGGAAGTAGGATAATTTGTACAAAATATAACCATACATTGTTACAATAATCCAAATCTATTCTCACAAAAACATCTGTATATTAATAGTTTACAGTTTTCGCAGTTGGCAAAAAAATAACTTGGACTACTTGTGTTGCATTCTATAGTGAGATATCAAAAGTGTTCCAAGTTCGACATTCCCCGTACAAATTTGGCATGAATGTAATGTACATTTTTGTTATCTAGGTTTACTTGTCTTTTTTTTCAGGTTACTATTATTTTATTTTTTTTACTTTTTAACCTGGCAAAGCCTATTCACCTTAATAGAAAATAACCATGTTTTTATCCATGTTAAGTTAACTATGTTAAGTTTGAATCCCTGACAAAATTGCGTTAATGAAGTTGGCAAGTATTCTTTGGGTTTCTTCGTCATCAAAACTTCTCTTCCAACTTCCGTCCGTGCCCATTAAGGCTGACTGGAAGACTTGTTGGGACAAAGGGTGCAGTGAACTAATTCAAGCGAGAATTTCTACGCCAGCTGATTAGCATAAAAAGTGCCCCCCACAATTTCTTTTGAAAACGGAGACCGTTTGGCTTTAAAAACGGTGGAATTGTTTAAATATACCCAAGGATCAACTCCCTGGTTTTGGGGCTTCCATCTGAGGGCAGGCTTGATAAAATCACGGATGAAAAAATGGGTCCTATTTGCCTGTGCAAGTGGAAGGGTGCCACTCTTGAAATGGCTACATGCAGGCTCGGGAATTATCACTTTTCGGGAGGTGATTTTATTTGGGTGTGAATTTTTAAAAATGTAATTGGCTAATGTACGTAAAATTGAAAAGAAATGAAAAGATGAAAGACAAAGACAATAATTAAATTTTTGTTTCAGAAACCCCAGTGATGTTGGCTTGCATGTTACTTGGCCCTGAACTTTGTTGATTTTACACTGTTTTCAATGGGGCTTGAATTAGTACAGTGCACCCAAAGAAAACGCATTCCTCCAGAACAGTTAACACAAACAGCGCCCCCATGGTCACCATCACCAAGAAAAGCTTTACAAGACATGCAGAAAGTGCTAGAGGCATAGTCATTTATTGGACATCAACTTCGTTTCTGTTACAGGTCACTGAACTTGACTGAACTGAGGACATCAATGATATGATATTGCCATCTCAGTTTTGGAAAATAATTGACAAATTTCAAACCATCATAAAAACTGCTACTGCACAACATTGGGGACCTTATCTTTGGCAATCCTCATCACAAAAAGGAAGCACAGCGGCGCTCACTTTCAACAATTGAAAAGCATTTCAATTCAGTGCATGTGAAAACTAACTGTGCCAAAAAGTCCTCACAACTTGATAGTTTGCAGGACACATTCCTAATGGTGTTGGTTACAAACTGCAAATTAAGCAAGACAGCAAATGTCCTAAAAAATGTTAAAATGCACAACATTAAATACAGCAACTATTTTACATGTGTTCTCTCTGACTAATGGATCCCATTGGATACTGGTATGAAACATGTCTGTGATGAACTTAATTCTCAATAGCATTTAATTTTGCCCAAAGGAGAGAGTGAACTATTATATGTGCAAATTCCAACATTACTTTATCGTTGGAATAAAAAAAAAATGGTACATACAATATCAGGGATAGATCATTTCAATGCTTATGTCAGGTATAGTGATACATTTTTTTTTTTAAAGCTTTAACACTTGGGTAATAAACTTACTGTTTTTTTTAAACTGGTGTACATCACTGTCTAATGCATCTTAAACAATTTTGTCCATATTGAAACACTATGTCTACAAGTATCTTAATTTTTTTTTCTGTCTATGAGGTTGTTAGAAATTGATAAAATATGTATACATGTATATAATGACAAAGCATACAATTGCGGGGCGGACAGTAGTGTATACAAAATTGCATTTTTTGAGCTGTGCCATGCATAGAAGATGAAGGCCATTAACAGTAGGGTCAAGATTGCAAACTTATTGTTAACATCACAGATCAAGTTTGTGTATCTAAAGGACCGTAACAGGAGAAAATGTAGCAGTTATGTGTTTCACACAGATCCTGATAAAGATCCTGATGTGGACCCAGGATCCGTGGATTTGTTTTGCTCAGATACTGTCTCCATGTTTACTTGAAGTTGTAGCTAGTCATGTGACTTACGATCTGAATCAGGCGCAGTTTGTTTGTTACAGCACGGTACTTGTTCATGGATCCAGATTTGGATCCTACAAATGCGCCCAAAGTGAGCTTTTGACAAGATCTGTAATGAATTCAGGGCTTGATGACTTTTCCAAAACTAAACACTCAATAATGATTTATAGTTGGCGAGAAAACAAACGCAATCTTCTTGCTTAAATTCAAATTCTGGTATATGGACCTTGTTACTAAGGAGTTATCAACCAATGTTTATATTTCCACAAATCGATCTAATTTGCTGGTAACGGATTACAAAGTAGCACTTCTTAATATTATTGCTGTAATACTAGCACCATTCAAACCATTGCAACAATTGCAGTTTCTGTAGGACCATGTCAAATAAAGAAAGCTACCAGCATAACTGAAATAAAGAATTCAACAAACGCTCCGCCCCCCCCCCTTTTCCCATTTCTTGTCTGAGGTCCTTTAGTATCAATGTTGACTTTTTCCATCTCAAATGTCTGAAAGCTCAATGATTAATTCATAAATTGCACAATTTTGTAAAACTAAATGAATATGCATAAACAAGTAAAACCATACAATATTTAAACCTTTTCTTTACATTTTGCATAGCAGAAATGATTTCTTTTAAACATAATTTACTGAAACCATTTCCCTATGTGATCACTTTTTTATATAATAAACATCATTTGAAATATATTGTCCAACACAATTAAACTAATAAAGACTTTAAGTATATCGTTTAAACAGGAGACCTTTTTTTTTTATACAAACCAACATATTTGTCAATATAATTGATGTGTATAGCTAACCTACATTCCACCTGTATTTCTGATAAATGAAATTAATAACAAAAAAGTGATAATTTTATGATTTTATATTTATCTTAAATGTTTGTGGCAAAGTTGCAAATCCCAAGCTAGCAAAGTAAATATCAAACCCTACATCATGTGCCATATACGAAAACCAAACTATAACAGCACAGAAACTAGACACAACTTATCTTTGGATAGCTATACACAATATGATACAAGCAAAACAGTTCTAGCTTTCTCACTCAAAAAGTGCTAGACTTTAGCTCCTTCTTAAAAATATATACGTATATATATCATGGATATTAATGTCCTAAAGAAAAATCTACCTATACTATATTCTGAGTTGTTAAAAAAAGTTGGGTTCAATGTGTTAATAACAGTGGTTCAACAGCAAAACTGAATGCGCTTAATACCACATTTTGACTGTTTACCGAGACACAAATGAACAATGGGATGGAAGCTTCCAAGAAGTTACATAAGTTAAATATGAACCAGAGTACGTGGATGTGCAGAAACCATGTCAGATGTTGACAATCATGCCGCATCAATCAAGCATGCAGGGACTCGTCTTGTTTTCCTTAAACTTTGCAAAAGCCAGAGAAGAAAACAACGCCCTTACTTGTTCATTGTTATAGTCATAAAGCAATGTAATTGGTCAGGTCAATGACAAAAATGTTTCAGATGTCACTGGGCATATGCAAGATGGTCATATAAAGCTAGAATAAATGCAGTAAGCAAAGCTTTGTCTTGCATAGATCAATGTGCACCTCCACATTCTCATGAGTCACACTTCACATGCCTTCCAGCAGTGTTGCAGTACTCATACTCATACCCCAGTACATTTTGTACTCATGGAAATGTACCTGACTACACCACTGCCTTTTAAGTACAATGTATGCTAATATTGACTGCAATGAGTGGTACAATCAAACGATACCACTGCAAGGTAATCCATACCATATTGTAAGTATATTCTCAAGGAAGAGTGGAGGGAAAATATAGCACTCCACAGATCACTAAGTGAAACTCTTTTTACTGTACCACACGTTAGAACAGTCAATATTTGCTTTGTATAAACACCTCACCTACAGATACACGGGACAGCTGATTATATACTCCCAATGCAAGACAATATTTATTCAATTTGTGTGTACTGAAATTCACTTGTTATTGCACTTCTGCAATCTTCCCCTTGACAAAATGTTCACACTGGTGT